>JAOXJP010228857.1:0-11050 GCA_025762735.1 Platanus orientalis | reverse complement strand
GTAATGAAGTGGGCTAAAAAAATGAGTTGAATGATTGAGAAACATGGGTAAATTCCAAAAGAGGTTTATTCTTAACAACAGCAAGAGCACATACAACATAAAGATCTTGAAAACCCAAAATTAATACATAGGTGATGACTAAATAAATAAAAGAGATAGGATGCATAAAAATAAAATAAAATAAATCTTCCAATAAACTAGGCCTAATTCATTAGACTAACCTGTACCACTTGCTAAGAAAAATA
Organism: Platanus orientalis; assembly: GCA_025762735.1. Classification (NCBI taxonomy): domain Eukaryota; kingdom Viridiplantae; phylum Streptophyta; class Magnoliopsida; order Proteales; family Platanaceae; genus Platanus; species Platanus orientalis. Next base: position 10,805 of record JAOXJP010228857.1, on the reverse strand, counting down.
AAAAGTACATAAATCCTTTGGTATTTTAGCAAAACTACAAGCATTGTCTTGAACATTATCTATTGAAGCACCATATCTCACCAACTAATATTCACATTTCAAACTAAAACAACAAGGAAACTTAAAATTCCAAAGACTCGAGAAGTCAAAGTTCAGATATTCAAATATGTATCTCTTAACTACAAAACAAAACAAACAAAAAAAATGGGAATATGCCATGAATCCTGTCATCTGTAAATAAAAACTAAAGCAGTAAAATGATGACACCCACCCAACAATCAATGATAGAAATATTGAGAAATCTCAAACTTTGGAGCAGAAATACCTGCAACCTATTCAGAGAGCATGAAAATAGGTTAAAAAAATCATCCAATAATTTCTCAAGATGTGGAGAGGTAACCATCTCTTTATTGTAGCACTCAAAGTGGTTCTTCTTCATATGTTCTGGGAAGCTGGGCAGAGCAGTAAGATTGTTGATTGAGCTTGAACGAATATAATCTAGTCTGGTGTGAGAGAACATGGAGGATTTTGGGGCTTAAAATTTAGGAGAAAGGAGTTTTGAAGTTGAGAAATTTGGTATGAAAACGAGTTTCAAGATGGGCAAGCTACCGCTTCAGGTCAATTCCCCCTCATATAGGTTTTCTCCCATCCTCTGTGATCACTAGGATTTTATAGAGAACCTAAAGAACAAAAAAAAGGGGGGGTTTATGTGGGTGAGAAAGAAAAAGGGTGAGAAAGATTATGGTGGGGGCTCTTATCATAAGAGAACCAGAAAAAGAGCGAGTATGGGTTTCTCATGGTTTCCCCCCCTCCTTTTTCTTCATAGCTAATGGGATTTCTATAGAGAAAAATTCATAAAGGGGATTCAATGAAAGGGCGGTCTTCGATGAGTCACCCTGTTGTGGTCGTGGAGTCCCTATCAGCCTCATTTGACCGAGAATGGAACAAAGGATAGGTGGAATTGATGGCATCAGGTTGCAAAGGTCTGAGAGGTCTGCTAAGGTAGGGGTGGATTAGTGGAAGCAAGGGCGATCTGAAAATTAAAGGACACAGGACTGAAACCCTTTTCGAGGGTTGGGATGTTACATGTAGGAGGGAAGAATGGGGAAGAGGGGAGATTAGTGGGAACAGAGGAGGCAGGGATTTAATGAGAACAAACGGAGGGAAGAAGTCATGGCATCATGGACGGATTGGAGCTTACACGTAAAAGGGTAAAGTGGAATGAGACATTAGTTAAGATGGAGATGGGAGAGGGGTAGGTTGCAGACGCATTAGCGGAGAAGGGGGTTCGGGCACAGCGTAGCTCACCCTTGAGGAAAGAGAAAGAGAGGGAACAGGCGAGAGCTCAGAGAGGGAGCTGAGGGGTTGGACTCTAGGACAAAGGCAGGGAGAAATAGAGGGGAAAAGGAATGTGTAGGGCTAAAGCCCCCCCATAGGGCATGCAGGTTTCATAAAAGGGGAAAAGGGAGAAGCCGAGAGAGACTAGGTGGAGGGGGACAGACGCAGGAGTAGAAAAAGGGGTAAATCGATGGGGTTTTTAGGTTGGGGCTTTCATAGAAGAGGGAAAAAAAGAAAGAAAAAGACCCCCCACGACTAAGGGGGGTTCATGAGAAAAAAAGGGTTAGTTTGGTCTAATTTGAGCAAACCAATTTGGGGCTTAGTTTGGGTAGGTCAATTTGGGTTGGTTGGCTCGGATTTTGGGTAGGGTCAGCTCGGGTTGTTTAAATAGGTTGGTTCGGGTAAGGGTTGGTGTGGAGCAAATAAATAAATAAATAAAAAGAAAATAATTATGAACAAATAAATAAATAAATAAAACAACAAAGAAAAATGCACACGTAAATAATATTAAAATAATTTTTCAAAATAATAAAAAATAGAAAATTATGTGTAAAGTACATAAATAATATATTTTTAAATATATTTAATAATATTTTTTGAAAAATAAAATACTATTTTTTCATAAAAGAAAAATAATAGATATGATGACTGGACCAAATGAAGAAGAGGAGTGGTTAGGGGTTTGATTGATAGGGGTTGGCTCGCTTGGTTCTTGACAGCTTGCGGAAAATGGGTGAGATTGATCTGCCCGCCTACTAACTTGAAGAGAGGTGCCAATATCGAGAGTTGCACCAAAATTAGGTGCTTACACCAACGTCCATGGGATTATCCGTTTTTTAATATATGAGAAAAATAAAAGATGTACAAAGCTCTTTTACTCAAGATCTCACCCTAGAACCCAAGCCCTTAACCTTGTTACACCCTTCACCCTTAATTCTCTCAATCCTGTGAAAAAACCATTTCTCGCCTTTTCATAAAACCTGAAAAAGACCCTTTTTCTCACCTTGATGAAAACTCTTCAAAGAGAAAACCTTGAAAAAGAATGACTCACACCCAATATAAACTAGTCTCATATTATATAAATATTTTATTTTTTTAGTCTTGTAGGGCCCATGGAAAGAGAACCCACATTTTTCCACTCTCCTAGTTGTAGAAGGAAACCAAATCACATGGAAGTTTCCTTTTGGCTAGAAATTGACAAAACCCAATAGGAAGGGTTGGGAGCCCAAGTCCATGTATAGTCACCAAGGTCTGTAGACTTAAAAGATTTTGTCATTCTTTGAAGGCAATTTCCTTTTAAAAGTACATTAACTTACTACAAACGATTTGTTCTCACCTTACATGGTTGATCAAGCTAGATTTACCAACTTCATTCTTCTCATTGAGTCATATCTTCAACCTAGTGGTCGAAATGGAATATGTTGTTGCTTGCCCATCAATTTATTTGAATGCATCTAAATGGCCCATACAAATCAAAAAATTTACAAGTTAAAAACATATCACCAAACGGTTGTGGATCTCTCAATCTAAGGATTAGAAAAGTAAATATAACAAAACTCACAAACATTAACATTAATTGAAGAATAAAAAAATAACAAAGTATTTCATCTCACCCTACAGATTACATCACAAACTCCATTCATGATTATTGTAATGTAGGGTTTTAAACATTTTGTGATATATTTGTTTTAATTTTGCCACTGAGTCCCACTTGACACACCAAATGGGGAAGCATGCAACCACATGCACTGCTAATTTCAACTTAAAGGGTGCCCTTAGCATTCAATATTATAGAAACATGATGCCACAACCACCCAAGCATTTGGCATTTGCAATTTTTTTGTGATAGATTATGTCTTGGTGTATTGGTAAACCCACCTAATCATCAATCTTCACATGTTGGCCAAGTTAGAGCCCGAGATCATCAAGTAAGACGGACTTTAGATGTATTTTAGAGTAAGAATACTCTACCCTAAAAACTTAAGTTTCATGAAACTCCAATGGATCTTAATGATTAATGGAAGTTGTCAGACCCAACTATATGTGCTAGAATAATCCATATGGCTTATTTCAAAACTTTCGGAGTATTTTTAATTAAGGAAAATGGTCGTTACTTTAGTGTTGGTTCTAGAATGATAGTTTTGCCTCTCCTAAAGTGTAATTGGAAATGTAAACTAAACAAAGGTAACTTCCTTGTTGTTGCAATTAACTTAATAAATAGGGGGCCTATTAATCTTTGGCTAATGGGGGCTACCATGATAGACCCTCGAGTTCAATCTAGCATATGTAATAGCCATTGCAAATGTATGTAGTAGCCATTAATTGCTCTTATTGGTTGATATGATCCTCCTAAATCTTCGAGCTCATTCTTCTAGGATTTTAAATTTTGAAGGGACTTTGGCGTCTGTCCCATAATAGCACCTTGGTTGTAAATGAAGGTGGCAACTTGGAACTGTCAAGGAATTAGACAATCCTTGATAGCTAGAGCATTGAGAGGGTTTATTAAATCCAAAAACCTGTTGATTATCTTTTTATCTAAGACAAAATGCAAGAAATATAGAATTAGGAAACCTTATGATATTTTTTCTATGGACCACCATATTGGGTTAATGGGTGGGCTCGTTGTCATTTCAAACCGTAACATAAATATTTAAGTGTTGGAATCGAATCAAAGATTCAGTAAAGTCAAAATTATGGATGCTCAATCATCTTCTCCTTAGGCTACATTAATTATATATGACGAGCTTGATAAACGTAAAAGAAAGTCTTTCTTACATGATTTTTTAGCTAAAATTAGGAATATCGATGACTCCCTTATGTGTATTGGAGATTAAAACTACATCCGGTATCCTCGGGATAAAGATGGCGGTTTAAGAGATCCCTTCAACTGTTTGGAAAGAGCTCAGAGAGTCATGGAGGTTGGAAATCTAGTTGACTTTGGGCATTATGGACCTTCCTTCATTTAGATAAACAAGCTCAGTAGGAACATGCACATTATAGCGAGTGGAATTACTAGTACCCTAAAAACTATCATTGAGAACTTAGTTATGCATGACTCTTATCATCACCCCATCATTCTTGATACCCAGCCAAAGCATAAGTTTAGACCTAAGCCATGAATGGATGTGTACTTCCCATGCCGACTATTGAGATTAAATTAAAAGGGGTTAGGAGGACTCCAAAGGTCACAACAAGTTTTTGAAAGCTAAAGATAGCTTCAGTAGTCTTCCCCCTAAATTAAAGAAGTGAATAAGATGATTTTTTTGGAAACCTAAAAGATAGGATTATGGCTAGTACGAAGTCCTTGGTGAAGATGAAGGTCGGTATTCTTAGTGAGCAGACTTTAGTGGATATTAGGAATGGGGAAGCCATCTTGGATAATTTGATTAAGCAAGAGAAATCTTTTGGGCTCATAAGTGGTCAAGGAATAACTTACAAAAGTAGGGGGATAAAAACACCCCAAAAAAATTATGTCTTTTTTTACTTCGGTTTGAAGAGGGAGAAATAGGATTATCTCCCTTTAATATGATAGGGGTATCTGGCTTAAGGGCCATAAGGAAATTGATAAAATTTTCTCTAAATTCTTTAAGGATCTTTTCAAATCTCATGATTTTGAGCAAGATCATAATTCAAAAAATTGTTGATAAATATTACCTCAAGTTATTGGATTACTCTAAAAAATCTATGATGTCATTTTCTCAAACGATGAAATCAAGAGGGCCAATTTCACCTTGGAAAACTCAAATCCCCGAGGCCTAATGGATTTCAAGTTGGTTTCTTCCAAGAATAGTGGGATATCATTGAAGAAGACCTCACTAAAGCTGTCAAAGAGTTCTTTAATAAAGGGATTCATATTGAAAAAATAAACCAAACCTTCATTGTCCAAATCCTAAAAAGTTAAAATATCCATGGGCAATCCCCCAATTTAGGCCTATTAGCATTTGTAATATTTTCTATAAAATCATTTCTAAATCAATAGCTAATAGATTGAAAGTTGTGTTCCTCAAAATTATATCTCCTCATCAAAGCGCTTTTGTTAAAGACTGCTAAATTTCTGAAAACATTCTAATTCCGCATAAGATGTTTAGATTTTTTAAAGAACAATAAATCTAACAATCATCACCTTGTAATTAAAATTGATATGAGTAAATCTTATGATTGTGTTGAGTGTTTCTTTATCCTTAGCATCATCATGAAAAGTAGATTAGTTGTGTGAGAGATTACATGGACTCTGTGTCCTACAAAGTGCTTATCAATGACTCCCAATTCAAACATTTTCTCCTCTAGAGTTTTGAGACAAGGGGACCCTCTTTCTCCATTTCTATTCTTACTCTATATGGAAGATTGTCTACTTCTTTGATTGCAAAGGAAAATGATATTTCTGGTATTAAAATCAAACCTTCTAGCCCTCCTATTTCTTACATTCAATTTTTAAATGACTGAGATAACTTTGCTAAGGTTAACACCAAGGAAGTTGAAAATATTCTCTGAACACTCTCAATAATTTTGGCAAGGCTTTTAGTCTAATTACAAATCTGAAAAAATCCAACCTCATCTTCAGCACCAATACTCTTAGGCATTTCAAGAGAATCATTTAGAGTATGACTCATATTAAGCAAGTTGAAGACCCTAGTAATTATTTGAGTCTCACATCTATCATCAGAAAAAACAAGATTGCTTTCTTTTCTTACATTGAAGATTAGGCTAAACTTGGAGCTCATGGGCTGCTGGAAAGGGAGTCTCCTCTCTCAAGCTAGGAAGGAGGTTCTTCTTAAATCAGTCATGTCGGCTATTTTATCCTATGTTGTGTCCTTCTAGCTCCCAATGAAAATATGTAAAGCCATCAATGGTATTCAAAGGAAGCTCTGGTGGTGGAGTAATGAGAAGAATAAAAAAGTTAATTGGGTGAGCTGGGACAATCTTGGTAAGAACAAGAATGATGGGGGCATGGGTTTTTTAGATATCCCTGCTTTCATCTTAGCTCTTCTTGATAAGAAATCTTGGTTAATTCATTATAACTCAGATGCCCATTGACTTAAGCTTTTTAAATCCATCTACTATCCTAAGAAAAATTTCATTGATACAAAATTTAGGTAAAATAGTGCTTGGGCTTGGAATAACATCTTTAAGGGAAGGGATATTCTCAAAAAAGGGTTAAGGTGGAATGTTGAGATGGGTGAGCTAGCTTATCAATATTTGGAAAGATCCTTGGATTCCTTTGACTAATAATTTCATGCTAAAGGCTATCTCTCGCACCCCTTTAATAGATTAAAAAGTCTCTAATATTATTGATCTGCCTTCCAAGAAGTGGGACCTTTCTTCTATAAAGCATCTTATCTCTAAGGATGATGTCTAGAATATCAATCTTAAACCAATGAACATTTTTCATGTAGAGATCTCCTAGCTAGTTTGGCACTATCAAAAGAAGGGGCTTTGTTCTGTGAGATCGACCTAACACTTGATTCTCTCTACTCCTTTGTCTATGAATCCTTTGAATCCACCATTGTCTTCAAACCTGTCCCCTTAGGCTACATTTGGAATCTCAACATCCTTCCAAAAGTTAAGCATTTTATGTGAAGGGCCAAAGAAACCTTGTTTGTCAAAGAGATTTTGCTTAAAAGAAAGATTAATACATATTTTTTCTATCCCTTATGCATAGAGGATAATGACGGGTTGTGGCTCCTATATGGTTTGCTTCTCCTCTTTATTTGAGAACCTTAAATGATAATTTGGCTAATTTCTTGGAATGGTTTAAGTCTTGGTGTGATATGAAATTTTAAAACAAAATTGATAAGAAGTGGATTGTCTTCTATTGCCATTATTTGATAGAACATTTGGAAGAGTTGGAATGCTTGTATTTTTTGACATGTTGTACTTTAATGTTTTTACAACTATGAATCGGTGTTTCCGGATACTAAAAGAAGCCAACTCTCAAAGTAGTTTGAACCATAGTTTTGAGAACCGGACCAGCCATCGAATCAGTAAGGTAGGTGGTTTAGGTCCAACCTGGTTCAACCAGCAGTTTACATGGACTAACTGTGGTTCGCTTCACATAAGTAAAATGTAATAAAAAATATAATGCGCTAGAAGGCTTATGGATGGGATAGTGGAATTGGAATTTGGAACTGCACATTTTTAATTTTTTCTTCTCAATTTTTCAAAAAAAACAAAAACTGGTTGGTTATATTAGAACTTGATTCATAAAATACCGACCGGTTTTCATCGGTTTTGTCTAATTTTGTCAGTTTTATACGGTTTTTGGTAGATTATGGTTTTGAACTTCTACAGAACCGTTTAGGTTATCGGTTCAGGTTCAACCAGGTTAAGTCGCCTGGTTCGGTCTGATTTTCAAAACTATGGTTTGAACCTTCAGAGAGAAGAGTGCAATAATGAGCCTACTAGGTGGAAACCTCTTCTTCAAGGGAGCTTTAAAATCAATTTTAATGGGGCCTTCTTTTCCAATTATGCACTGCAATTAGTGTAATTGTTAGAATAGAGGATGGAAGTCCCATTTTTGCTCAATCGGACAAGTATCATGCCATTTCCCTCCCGTGTTGCTTGAATGCATAGCGGCCCGTTTAGGATTAGTGTGTACAAAAGCTTGAGGGCTTGAAAAAACGATCCTTGAGAAGGTGATTATGTTGAAGTCATTTCCTTTTTTGAGGATGCTCTAGAGTTGAGTCCTTGGTCAAATAAGAGTCTTATTTCTGATTGTATTAACTACTCAAACTCTTTTGATTTCATTGCCTTCAATCCTGTTAGAAGAATTTGTAACTTTGCAGCTGATTGGCTTGCAAGGTAGAGTCTAATTACATCTGCCCCATTGGAGCAATGGGTTGCTCAACCTCCGTTTAAGGTGATTATTTAGTTGAGGATTAAATTGCTCTTGACAACAATGTTTTTGTTGATCATGTTTCTTAATGAATATTTCCAATTACAAAAATAATAATAATTATTATAAATAAATAAATAAAAAGCAACAAACAATGAGGGCTGCCAACCATCACCGATTACAATTTTCTAGTCTTCCCACTAATTGCGTTCTTTAAGTCTTGTGACATCATCGCATATGCCATTCCAATTACGATGTTAAAAAAGGTAAGTTGTTTATTGTCCTTAATAAATCAAACTTAAGTATCATTAGAACGACGGAAAATGCCAGTGAATGACCTCACGTTACAGGCATTATAGATTTTGGACTACAACAGGGCTATTCCCGTAATATTAAATATGAAGCCATTGCCGTGTGATTTCCTCTGATACCCTCTTACGTACCTTCAAAATGGATCATTCCAGAAGGATTGACATTAAGGTCAGTCACCTCCTTCCCCTCCTTATAAATTCCCAAGGAAGCTCGTTGTTCAGACACACATCCTTTCTCTTCTTTCTGCATCTGCATCAAAATTCTCTATTCGACGAAAATGGCGATTCCGAAAGTCCATGGAAGCACATTCTCAACAGCGGCAATGAGGGTTTTCGCTTGCCTCTACGAGAAAAATGTCGAATTTGACTTTGTCCCCATCGACCTGAAAGCTGGAGAGCACAAGAAGGAACCCTTCCTTTCTCTCAACGTAAGTAAATCTTGATTTCCATCCTTTAATTTTGTTGCTTTTCTTCTCAGCCTAAAATTTGGGTTTTGCTTTGCTGTAGCCATTCGGTCAGGTTCCGGCTTTTGAACAAGGAGATCTGAAGCTATTCGGTGAGTCCTTCAGATGAATTCCTGGAAATTTTCCTCTTCCACTACGTCTGGTTGTGTTGAATTGAATAGAAAATAAAAAAAAGAAAGGAAAATTCCAAAAGAAAAGATTGTGTGAAAATAAATGGGTGCTGGATATGGATGGATTAAACTTTTTTTCAAAATCCAGGGTTTTTCGTTCTCCGCAACCAGACCGTTTGAAATTATTTTCTTTGAGAAAATTTCATCAAGAATCCCAAGAAAACCAGCCTTTCACGGCAACCAAAAACGAAGTACTGATGGTGGATTTGTTATGCAGAATCAAGGGCAATAACGAAGTACATCGCCTTCGGGCACCAGGGACAGGGGACCCAGCTGGTCTACGCTGCATCCAAGAAGATGGCGATCTTGTCGGTGTGGATGGAGGTGGAGGCCCACCATTTCGACCCGGCTGCTACCAAACTGAACTGGGAACTAGTCTTCAAGCCCATGTTTGGCATGGCCACGGATGCAGCCGTTGTAGAGGAGAACGAAGCGAAGCTGGGGAAGGTTTTGGACGTGTACGAGGCTAGGCTTGGTGAGAGCAAGTACTTGGGGGGAGACTGCTTCACCTTGGCGGATCTGCACCACGTCCCCAACCTTCATTACTTGATGGGAACGCCGGCCAAGAAGCTGGTCGAATCACGCCCCCATGTCAGCGCGTGGTGTGCCGATATCATGGCTCGACCCGCTTGGTCCAAGGTCCTCGCTATGCAAAAGAAGCCCTAGACTATATATAATGGAGAATAGAGTCAAGCTGCCTTGTGAGAGATTTGTTTCTCTCTCTTGCAGTCTCTATCTTTTAATAAAAAACTAGTTTTTCGAGCAGAGTCATCCGTCTCTCTTTAAAGTCTACTTTGTAATAAAAAAAGAGAAAGAAAAGAGTAGTTTTTATTCACTGTTGTGGGGAGACTTTCTAGTTTTGAAAGCAAGATCCATGGTCGCGAGTAGTTTGTAAGTGGTGCTGGTACTGGTACGTCTACTTATGAAAAGTATTGGCTACGATGCATTTGGTTTGAAATCTTGTAGATACATATGCTATTGGCACACCATTACAAAGATATTCATTTGCATACTTTTACTATAACCTCATTGGAAAGAAATTAGTTGCATTTACATGCTTTGGTTTGGAAATGTTTAGCAGCAAGGTATGCATTCTTATCAGCCCGTTTGTTGGGGCTTAAACATTTGATTTGGAGGGCAACTCCCTTGATGTCATTACCTTTCTTGAGAATCTTGCTTCCGTTTATCTTTAGGAATGCTCTAACATTTTGGATGATTGTAAGCATATTATATCCTTGTTTATGTTAAGCAGAGAGACTTTAATAGAGTTAATTCATGATCGCTCAGAATATATAGCCTTAATGCTGGGTCGTCAGAGTCCTGGTCCTTACCATGCCCCTCGTGGTTAGGGGAGGAAATTAATGTCGATGTATCTTCTAGGTTAGCTTTGGCTTCCTATTATATATATGGCTTATTATAAACAAACAAAAAAAAGTGATATACCTGCAGCAAGACACATCGAAAATAGCAGTTCCTGCATATTGGTTTCTGAATTGTAGCTATGTCCCCGAAACCATTTAGAACCCGTCATGGAAACTTGATGTAGAACAGATGTCACAAGAAGTTTTGTGAGTTGCACACAAGAAAGGAAAAAGGATCTAGTAGAAATCATGAGAGTCACACAAGAAAGGGAAAAGCTCTAGTAGAAATCATGAGCCCTGAGATCGGAATTGCGTGAAATTTGGTGAGT
>JAOXJP010228856.1:0-11050 GCA_025762735.1 Platanus orientalis | reverse complement strand
TTATATATATATATATATATATATATATATATATATATATATATATATATATATATATAAACGAGTCAAGCTTTTAGCAAGCTGGGCTTAGTGTAGCTGGGTCTAATTTCATTTAGTTAAGCGATCTCAATTGGAGGCTTAGTTAGTTTAATCTGGGATGGATTCATAAATGTATCTAGGATAAGACCTTTGTTCAAGGTTTGAAATAACAATTATAATGGTCATAATTGTGGGAAGTGTTGATCGTCATCAAACATCATAATGGTTGTTGCATCTGCTAACACAGTGACTACTCTCTCAACTTTTATTTAATATTTTCTTATTAAAAATATCATATATTAATATTTGTTCTAAAATAAAATCAAGATGTTGCTAATGCTAAAAATAATGATATTTATCAACATAACATGTTCAGCCAGTTTAGGGGGTGGCCTATGCAACAGGTGGGTCCTGTTTTAGAGTTCTTAAAGCATCCCAATATATCTCCAGCTTTGGTTAGATAAAGCTGATATCGAAATTTTAATCATGATTATAGAACCAATTCATGTCCGAATCTCGATGCGAGGGTGCGAATATGGTAATGTCCAAAACGTAGGGCACTTGTATGGAAGGAAGGTTCCAATATCTCAAGTCTGAATGGAGTGATGCCACACCAGTACCTACTCAGCACACAACTAGGACTGCAAATTATCCTAAAAAATCCAGATCCGCTCGCATCCAATCTGAAATAAGTATATCCAACAATGAATACCTGATCCATTTTAAATACCTGGCCTGTTAAAAAAAAAAACTAGCTATAACAAACTAGATAATGAGTTATATCTATCCAATCCACTAAATATCGGGATCCTTTTTTTTTTTTTTTCTTTTTCTTTCTCTCTCTCTCTATATATGTATATATGTGTGTGCTATTAATATAATATTCCACCGAAATTTGTTTTCTAAGGTGGTTTAATTTTTTTTTTTTTGGAAATCTACTTTTATTAGTATTCTAATATTATTGCAGTTGTAGGTTTGTCTAATGGATCCATCTCCCTATCCGATATCTGGTTATTAAAACGGATCCGAAGAAAAATACATTTAAATATATGGGTAAAAGGATGTTCCGTTCAGGATTTGTTGTCCTGGATGACAACCCTACACACAATACCATGCTAGACAAAGTGTATTTCAATAAATACATGGATATTTATTATTGTATTTATTTTAATACCTTGTTTTGATCCATATGTATTTATCAAGACCGTGTCACACCTTTTATTTGTACTGGCGTCATTTCTCTCCACACACACTGGAGAAATTCAAACCCATTGAAGGAGAAAGCTTGAGGGTCGATTCTCTTGGCGGAACCTTCCATATATTACTTTTTCCCTGTTCAGATTTTCTTGTTTAGCTTTTATCAGAGACAGAACACATCGAATCCATGCAAGTTAAGAGTCCCTTTGTTCTCTCATGTTCTATTCCTTTATATCAAAGCTTACAGCGAAAATAATAGTTATTTTTTTACCTACCGAACTAGCCCTCCCAGGGTTCTATGAGCGGGGCAATGGGTCTTGTCAGATCTGGCTTGAGTGGTAAATAACCTGAGCCAAATTTGAGCCGGTTTGGCATCAGCATCCAGCCATAATGTGAAAATGGCATTGTGGATTAGTTGATCCTTCTGAAAAGGAAAAGGAAAAGGAAAAGGGGGGAGGGGCTTAGGTCCATGGTGGGTCAAACCGAGTTGGTCACATAAACTAGAGCCATTTCATTTGAGATGACGTCATTTCTAATTCCGAATTCTAATTAATAAATCGATGTGAATCTAAAACAAGTTCATTTTCAATCATCACGCTATGGTTTCAAATGCCTTGGAAATTTAGAATTAAATGATTTCATTACCGATGGCAACCAAACACAGCCTAGCATCTAGGTGTGTTGGTGTTGACGTGGTCTGTGTGTGTATATGTGCACAAAGGTTTGTGTCGGCCTCCCTTAAAGAACGCTAACCTCTGCTGGGCATCACGAGGTGGACACATCGGTGCTGAAAAGTGATAAGCACTCCCCCTAAAGTGTAAATCACTTTTCAGCGCCGATGTGTCTACCTCCTGACACCCAGTGGAGGTTAATGTTTTTAAGGGAGGCCGACACAATCCTTCATTGTGTATATGTGGGAACCTTTCGATGGTTGATGGATGGTTGATGGGATGGTTCGAATCATCAGTCCTAGTTTTTAGGATGCAACAGTTGCAACTACATGGTCGTTGACTCATGGTTTAACTCAAGCCTAAGAGGAGCAAATGTTTCATTCTCAAATTGTCTACTTTCCCATGTTCCCGGACACAGGCTGGCACAGGACTTTTGTTTTTAAATTTGTTTTTACAGTTTTAACCCTATACAATCCAGACTTTGTAAAACGGATTCTGTGGCTCCACGATCATTCAGAATTGAGTGGATTAGAAAAGAAATTTGAGAATCCAAAATGTATGAGGAATAGACAAGTTTAGATAAAGATTTAAAAGCAATACAATAATTCAATTTGTTATTTGATTGTCAAGAGATAGAAAACAAATTTTTTGAAATTTACAATATATCAACGGTCAACACAATAGAGAGGAGTTTCCATTGGATTTGGTCAAAATCTGACTTGAGATAGAAAAAGAAAACTAAAAAAAAAAAAAATAATACAAGAAGATGGATTGTATTGTATTTGCAAGAAAATCTATAGATTTTTAATCCAACCAACCAAATGTAGGAAATCCTTCAAATCAATGGAATACTATTCTGGATTTCACTGGATTTGACCCAAATCTGGACTATCAGAGACAACCAATGCATGGCCTTGAAGCATCAGACGGTGGACAACACAGCAGAAAAAAACAGAAAAAGAAAATTACCATACGTTGTGTTAAGGAAAGCGTTTTTTCACTTTTTCAACCATGTGTCATCCAGCACCTGCTTCACAGAATTTGCTTATGGGAACATGGGCAGTATACAATTTGGAAGTAGAGCATGTGCTCCCAAGCGTAAAACTGTAAAATGTAGCAGACGGCATTTTTTTTTCAGTTTCGGAAAGAATATTCTGTCCAGGATTTGGTGTCCAGGACACCAGAGGACGTTATATAGACTAAAATGGGTAGGTGATGCATTTTTTTTGAATATGGAATATGCAGTTTATTCTATAAGACATCCCCTGGTGTCCTGGACACCACCCTAGACACCGAATTCTGGACAGAACATCCTTTCCCTTTCAGTTTTACAGTAGTTCATCACCGTATAGGTAGACATGTGAATCATATCCACCATTAGGAATATTAATTCTAATCAACTTGGCAAACAACAAATCCAACATTCCCGTTTGGCATATATTCCACCAATAATGGTTTCTTTATCCCTTGTTCAACTCCCCCCTTCTCCCACTCTCGCCTTGTTTATTGTAACCACAAATCCACAAGTTATTCTTTTGTAAATATTAAGCAAGCTAGATGCTTTATAAGAATAGGGAATCACTTTATTCAACCTGATCAAAGCCAAATTCAAAACACCCTTCTAATCTAGTCTCCTTATATAAAAACGCCTCACAGGCTCCATTTCCAAAACTAAGGAAAAGAGCTGAAAGCCAAAGGATCTGCAAAACCCATGAAGATTGATAAGGAGATTTCTCACTGTATTCACCCCCAACACAAGCTCAAGCTCCAATACACTGAAATCCCATTCAACTGTAATGGCTGCAAAGAAGCTGGCATCGGCCTCAACTACAAATGTGAGCAATGCGAGTTTATTCTACACAAGGTATGTGCCATAGCACCTCCAGTCTTCAACCACCCCTTCTACAAGAAATGTGAATTCCAGTTCCATAATCGACCACCAGGCTCAGCTCAGAGGATATGTGATGCCTGCACAAATGATGTTCTAGGATTTGTGTACAACTGCAATAGGTGTGGTTTCGATCTCCACCCCTGTTGCGCGAATCTCCCACCGGTTTTAGACGATGGTGAACGCAACCTTTACCTGTGTCAAAAGCTCTCAAGCTCTTGTAATCACTGTGGTGGTAAAGGCCCTGGTTGGTCTTACAGATCACAGTGCGGGAAGTACAACCTTCATTTGTCTTGTGTGAAGGAGTTACTTGTGGAGAGTTGGCAAGCTAAGTATCTCAACGTGGACAAGAACAAGGCTCGGGAGTTGCATACAAAAATCCCTAACGTTAAAGGCACAAACAGGGGGAGAGGGGGAAAGGGGAAGAAGTATAGTCAGATTGCGGCCAGTGCGGTTCGAGTTGTCGTCTCGGCAATTCTTGGAGATCCTACAGCTATAATAGGAGCAGCTGTTGGGGCTTTAATCTCCAAGTGAAAGGAGAACAGAAGGAAATATAAGTATGGGTTAGTACTTGCTCTATCTTTCCAGGTCTTGTTGTTTATACCATATATATGTAAATTAAGTTTATGGGTTTGTATGTTCAGGGCTCGTTGTGTCACTAAACTCTATCTGCTTGAAAAATACGCTGCCTTTCTTCTTCCTAGTAGAGAGATATCCATGCCCTCCTTTTGCTTTGGGCCAACGATCAATTAACTCATTGACAATCTATAGAAGTACAATTTTTGGTGGCCCAATTCAAGATGTTTTCCGAATGAAAAAGCTGTTTGGATCGATGGACTTAAAACCTTGGATTGTCTCCGGCCCGGATGTGTCCAACGTCAATCAAGCATCAATTTCGCACTGACATATGGTGAAAAAAATGAAAATATATATATTTTTTCTTTTGGTACCATGGGTTTAGGAATGGAATCCACTTCAGCACAAAATTGTTGCTTGATGAATGCTGGAAACATGCGGACTGGACCAAGCCCAGCACAATATATATTTTTTCTTTTCTTTTGGTACCTTGTTCTAGACCTAAGGGCCCAAGCTCAGTAAAGTTAATGATGGTGTTGGTCCCATCATCATATGTTCATTTATATATATTGATCATAATATGTTCATTTATATTTGAAAACACTAATATGGATGATCGCGAAAAGCCATTTTTTTGAAAAACTTCTTCTGGGAAAATCCAAGGCATATTTCTTGTTTGTAAGCTATGTCTTTTCATTTTGCAAAAATAAGTTCTTAGTAAAGGCAAATGATCAGCACAAGCACAGCATGCTACTCTGCATGAACAAAAAAGCTACAAAAAGACAACACCATCCACAAAAATAAAAAAGAATTAAGTATTTTTTTTTTCTGTTCAGTAGCGTGCACTGCATGAGCTGAACATTTGCCCTCATTAATAAAAATATTTTTCAATTGTAATGGACCCATATGGGCTCAAGCTAAAAACCTTTGTGTCAGAGGGATCTTTCGATTACACCTTGTCCCAATGTTCAACTTTCAAACCCGATGTTTAAGAACCTAGAACAGAGGTGAAGCTGATCAATGAGCAGGTCGGTCCAATCCACTCGAACCAGTTTACTACTCGTGTGGAAATAGCAATCTGGATGTTCCGCAACATAAATCTAAAAAGCATTCTTACACTGGGTTCAATGATTTTTCATAGACCTACCTCAGAGAATGTGCTTAATTCCAATGTCATCTCATGTTTTCCTAAGCCTTGAACACAGTTCAGTGTGCTTCTATAAAACCATGGAGCACCCCGGCCTGTCATTTTTATCAAAAGGAGAATTTATATCAAAGTGGCTAGATTCACCATATCTACCAATGGACTAGGAATCGATTCTTGATTCTTTAATCAATACACAGAATGGGTAGAATAAAATTGAAATAAATCTTTAATGTTCTTATTATAATGGAGGACCCAACATGTCTTACATTAAATTCGAATCTTATCCCTCTCAATTAGGGATTTAAAAGATCCAGATATTTGTCCCTATCTGATTTGTATTTGTTGTGACAAACAACACAGTGGAATAGAACAGAGAGTGGATTCAAGTATGTAATGCATGCAAAACAAAACGAGATAACAATAAATGGTAAGGAACAATCACATAGCACAATAATTAATGTGGTTCAGTAAGATTGCCTACATGTATGGGTAAAAATGATCAAAAACTTCTACTAAAACAAAAAACAAAGAGATTACAAAACATACAACTTCGAGTTCCTAAATCCAAAAGAGAAACCCTAAGGAAAAACCTAGAAGAACCCTCCATACAAAATATGTTCTTGTTTTTCTCACAAAGTCTTGACACCTACCGCAATCTTCCGCAACCACACAAAACCCACAAACGCCTCTTACATAGAAACCCAAGAAAAACCTTATGTCTTCAAGTGGGTTAAAACTCCTTAATATACCACTCTTTAAGAAATGACATTTGTCAATTGAGCATCGTATGAATTAAAGACACTCTCAACAAATCTCCACCTTGGCTTGAATTCCACTAAACCAAACTGAACGAATCTCCTTAATCATATTCTCTAACAAACCCTAAAAGATGCATAATCAGTTTTATTTCAAGTTGATAGAGTCTAAACCACCCATGAACTCAATCATCAAACCCAGTTTTGTCGACATATCTACTAACTCTTTAGTACTAAATGCATCTGTAACCATGTCTTCAAAAATGACTCTAATTGGAGGTTTTAACGTCTAAATTGTAAACAAAACCATGTTGCTGAACATCTAGAACTTAAATAGAGTCTAAGTAGCATCCACAAGTTTCAATGAAATAGAAATATTACATTCCATTGGAACATCCAAATTTTCGTCTTTCATAACTTGTTTATTTGGACACATTAAAATAGAATTACCAAAAGTAATACATTTGTGTTGTTTTTCATAAGTACAACGCTTAAAAAACCCAAACTTTTCATCTTAGAGCAAACCCTACTTACTTAAATCTATTAAACCTCTTATACAAATGTAACCCATTTGTCTATGTCATAATTGTGTACCGAATATACCTAAATTAGGTGTAGAAGACAAAACTATTTCACCTTGAATGGTGTTCCCGAGCAACACATTAAAATTCTTTTCGTCAAATTTCACAATCTCAAATCTTATAGCCGCTATCACAAAATCCCTAAAGTAGATAATCTTCAATCCACAATAGTAACCAATGACTGCTAGTGGCTGATAATCCAAAAGGACATTACACCCTAAACAAATGCAATCCTCAACACTAGCCGGTAGCAACTTGAATCTCTAATACCAGTTTATTATGATAAAACAACACATTGGAATAAAACACGGATTAGATTCAAGTATGCAATGCAAGTAAAACAAAATGAGAAAATAATAAATAACAAAGAATAATCACACAACACAATATTTAACATGGTTCAACAAGATTGTCTACATCCACAAATGAAGACGATTAATAATTTCCACTAAAACGAAGAATAGAGAGATTACAAAACCTACAACGGTGAGCTCCCTAACCCAAAGATGAAATCGTAAGGAAAAACCCAAAGAACTCTCCATTCAAAATATGTTTTAGCTTTTCTCACAAAGTCTTCACTTTTGCCACAATCGCACAAAACTCACAAATGTCTCTTATGTAGAAACCCAAGAAAAACCCTACATCTTTAAGTGGGTCAAAACTCCTTAAAATACCACTCTAAAGAAAGGATGTTTCTCAATTGAGAGTCATGTGATGTGAATTCAAGACACTCTCAACAGTATTCGGTCAGCTTGAACGAAAATATTGATCCATGTGTATTTGCTCCATTTAAATTCATTTAAAAAAATCTGTTTATAAATAAACTGAAACATATCCATATTGATCACCTCTGGCTAAATAACAATATTGATTTAAGTTAATCAGATGGTTGTGATCGTTCAATCAGCTCAGACTTGAATCTTTGGTCAATTCTTTTATTTGCATGCCACTTGCTTTACTTTATGTATGCGGGATACAGTTGGGCCGTCTAAAGCCCGAAAAATCCACGTACCAATGTCCATAGCAAACAACCACTATGGGACATAGTAGTTGTATTTGTGGGGCTGGGATTATATACGGAAATTTACTTTTCCTGATGTATTAGGATGACATCAGGGGGCTGAATATCAGTACCTAAAAGTGACTCTCACTTTTCGGGGGGTGCTTATCACTTTTCAGAAATGATGTGTCCACCCCGTAATGCCATCCTAATACATCAGGAAAAGCAGATTTCCGTATGCAATCTTTTCCGGTATTTGTGGGGTGTCCTGTGGGACCCACTTCCACCGTCCAATTAAAAAAACGGAAACGATCTTTTACATCAGATTTGTCTGTCCCCCCATGTCCCCGCACAAAAGGATAGTTGTATAGAGTTAAAACTGTAAAAACGGTGTACAAAGGGCTGTATAGTAGGTGCATAAAAAGGGCTGTACATGGTTAAAATTGTAAGATAAAACGTGTTCAAATGAAAAATAGGTACTTTTGAGGCACCAAATTATATTAAAAAAAAATCGCATGTCAAGTTTAGAGTGTAGGGACATGAGGGGAAAGAAAAATTTGAGTGTAGAAGATCCTTTCCCGCTTAGGAAACAAATGTTCTAGATTTTATGTCTTACCGTGTCTTATAGACACGGGATGGGTGCGTAGGGTTAAAATGATATAAACATTTTTCAAATGAAACAATAGGTACCCACCCATAAGGGGTATACACTAATTAAAACCATAAAAAGGAAGAAAATTAGGTGCAAACGAATTTCATGAGAACTGTGCAAACCGCATCAGGGTGCATACACATCAGCATCAGCCCTCCTGGTTCGATTTGCATAGTTCCCACGAAATTTGTTTGCACCTAATCCGTAAAAAGTGTTCAAATGAACATTTATTCCTTATTTAAAAGAGGCATCAATTTCAAAAAACCATCACATGTTGGCCTGTGGTGGAGGACATGGTAGGACATAAAAATTTTGGATAGATCATTTGCTCCTACTTACTTATTGCACATATCAAGTTCATGACTATACGAAATTAAGGTTAATCGGTATATGAAGCTTAACAAATTAATGTTACAAATTGAATGGATGGATGTTAAATTTAATCTGGGTACTAGGGTTAACAAACTAATAGACCTTAGGTTAGCCTAAGGTCCATGAGGATTTGGTAGGACTACCTTATAGGTTAGCCTAAGGTAGGACTGACATTAGGGGCCAACATATCAGCGCCAAAAAGTAAAAAAGCACTCCCAAAAGGTGTAAGTCACTTTTTTGGTGCTGATGTGTCAGCCCCTAATGTCAGTCCTACCTTAAGCTAAGTTTAGTGGTCTCACCAAATCCCGCCTAATACAAGGTGGGTGTTGATCTCTGTTCATGAATTCACTTGGATCTAGGCACTAAAAGCGTGAGGGGCAGCATGACAGCCTTGTTTGTTGTCACCAAGGGGAATCGGATACTCGAAGATGTCTTGTAACGATACTTGTGAGAGGACAAATGTGGTAGTGGAACAATAACCGAATAACTTTACTTAGTAGGTTATGTAATAAAGCTAATGTTTTCATTTTATTGAGAGAGAAGCATCATTTCAGTATCTTTTAGCAAACCAATAAAAGTAAAAAAAAAAAAAAAAAGTTTTGAGTGAAGGGGACCCAACTAATCCATAGAAAAGAAACACAAAAAAGAAAATAAAAAAATTAAAAGAAAAATAAGAAATTGAGGGATGATTGTATCCATTCTCCTAAAAACTGCTAACATCTGTCTCTCATAAAGGCGGAGACATCAGCACCAAAAAGTGATTTACACTTTCTTTTGGGAGGGGGGAAGGGATAGGGGCTGGCACATATCACTTTTCAGTGTTGATGTGCCCGTCAAGGGGAGAGGAGGTTAGCATTAGTTAAGGGGAGGGTTGCAAAGCTCCTTAGTTTAACTATTTAACCAGTCATGTTAATCTGGGCTTAATTTATATTTGGATGACATTAAATCATTTTTTTTAGTAAGTTGATGATATTGAACCAATTTTCAAGGTTTAAAATCAGAAACTGTCATAATGTGTGGAGCCTTCACTTTTTAGTAACTATTATAATGGTTATATAACGGTTATAGCATCTGTCATCACGTGAACACTCTCTCAACTTTTTTATAATATTAGATTATTTTAATATATCTAATAAAAATAGATATTATTTAAGTATCACATTTTAATATTTGGCATAACAAAAATAATTAAGCTATTAAAATAATACCTAAACGTTATTAACCGCCAAAAATAACTGTAACAGTGTTATAAGGTAGATAACAGCCATTACTTTTCCATCATTATATAAGAACGTAACTGCCCCGGTTCTTAAAACATTCCAATAAACCGCGAAGCATGATTAGATTAATGACTACCGATCGAATCTGAATAGGATGGGGGACGTGATAGCTTCCAAAAGCTAGGGAAACTATATAGAGAGGGCAGGGGTTTCTCCGCTGTGGAGATTCGTTTTTCTTTGTTGTCTGTGGAAAAGTGGGCGAACCTTCCACATAATCCAGGATATTACTTTTCCTGTTTTCAGTTTTCCATTATCATGCTTTTATCAGAGAGATAGACTCCTAAAAATGTGTACCATTGGAAGTTCTTTTGTGCTAGGAAAACCATCATGGAATCGGTCGCAAAGTAAAGTTTGGAAAAACCTATCAATTTTTGTGTCAATACATGCCTGATTACAAAGAAAAGGCAGTAAAGTGTGAAAAAGTTATATTTCACATTTTACTTCCTCACACTTTTTTAATTTCACTTGGTTGTAAATGACAGTAAGGCTGTGTCTGTTTAGAGGCAATTAACTGCTATAGGAAAACATAGGACTACCATCGTGGGAATCTGTGACAAAGTAAATTATGAGAATGTAATCGTCTTTTTTTTTTTTTTTAACTTCTACACTTCCCCTTGTATTTACAGGAATAGACAGCAAAACAATTTATGAGGTGTCCGGCAAAATCTAGCAAAGTTCGGAAAAAACTACATTCTCCAATACAGTTTTGTTAAGTAGATTTTCCGTCTTTTCTCGTGAACCAGTCAAGTCAATATTTGTAAAAAAAAAAAGGAAAGACCATACACATTCCCACCCTTTTTGACGCAGCGGAATAACAAGGAGAAGAACACGTCGCCTCCTTTGTTTGGGAAAAACCCTAAACTTCACCAAAGAAGAGAAAATTCGTACTAAA
>JAOXJP010228855.1:0-11050 GCA_025762735.1 Platanus orientalis | reverse complement strand
TTCTGGTTTAGTCCTTTGATATGGCTCAAATCTCCCTTCTCAAACGAAATGGACTTAAGTGGAGTTCTAGATTTAGGTTATATAAGCTAAATCTAGCAAGAAATTGCAAAAAAAAAAAAAAAAGGATTTTTGAAGGTTTTAAGTAGCTACAATACGGGGTGTTCCTCCGTTGCGAGACGTGAGATGCGAGACACCCTGTCTCACAAGACGCCTTATAATTTAAAGGAAAAAAGCCAAAATGACCATGATTTCGCTAGATGGCTCCGCGAGATGCGATACGTCTTGCGAGATCTTGTACAGGGTCTGGTTTTTTGCTGAACATTACCCTTTCGTACCGCATGTCTGTGATACCGATACGTCTCACACGAGATTTTGAACCATGGCCATAAATTCTTCCATTTTACTTGTTTCTCCTAATCGCTCTAGGGCCAACCATATGCATACTTAAATTGTAGAATGCCATGATGCTTGTCTCCCAGAGAAAAATGTGTGTTTTGGGGTTGATGATGTAGAGTTGAAGGAGTTGGGGATGATTCTAATACTGGCAGGAGTATATCGAAAAAGAAAAAGGTGGATATCATGTTGGAAGGGTTTGGTTTTTCTGTTCATGATAATGAGGGTAACGAAGTCAGGATTTTAGACTATATCTTAGATGACGAGGGGGAGCCCAAAGAGTCTGGAAATAAAGGTGGTAGAGGAGTGCAGGAACTTTGGAATTTACAGTGGACATTGAAGGACAAGAAGAACTTGGATTGCAATATGGGTGATAAGAGAGCCACATGGGGAAAGGAATGTGTTCCTCCATGAAGATACTTTCTTGGAATGTTCGTGGGTTAGGAGGAATCAAGAAAAGGAGGTCAGTTCGGGAATGCATATCCAAATATAATTCGTTAGTTATTATTGTGCAAGAGACAAAAAGATGACATGAATCTAAAACTTGTGAAGAGCTCAGTCCTCAGTGGGGCCAAAACTATTAGAGTGGGGTGCCTTTCCTGTAATTGGCACATCTGGTGGGATTCTCATTGCTTGGGATCCGTTAGAAGTGAGGAAAGTTGATGAAATTATTGGAAAATTTTCGATCTCAACTAGATTGGTTAAGCTATCTTCTGGATTTGAATGGTTGCTTACTGGTGTTTATAGACCATGTAAACCTCAAAATTGATCCAATTTTTTGGAAGAACTTATGGATGTTAGAACTCAATGGGGACTGGGGAGGGCCATGGGTTGTGGGTGGAGATTTCAATGTCATTCGATTCACTCATGAGAAGAATAGACCCAATCATATCACACGAAGTATGAAGGATTTTGCTACTTTTGTGAATCAATGTGATCTTTGGGACTCCCCTCTATTGAATGCCAAATTTAATTAGACGAATGGGCAAGAGAACTCCCTTCTATCATGATTGGACAGATTTTTGGTCTCTAATTGCTGGGAAGAAGTGTACCCCTTCTTTACTCAAGAAGCCCTCCCAAAAATTGCTTTTGACCATTGGCCCATAATGTTAAACACCTTAAAAGTGAACTATGACCCTATTTCATTTTATTTTGAGAATATGTGGGTCACTCATCCACATTTCAAGGAAAGCATTTGAACATGGTGGAATGAACATGCTGTTAAAAGTTACGAAGGTTTTCGTTTTATGAAGAAACTACAATACATAAAAAATAATCTACGGGTATGGAATAAAAACACTTTTGGTTGGATTCGTGAAAAGAAATAATCAATTTGGAGAGATGTGGAAAGTTTGGATCGGAAAATGGAGGAAGAAAGCTCCCTTCTCCCTGCATCTCATGGAAAGAAGGAAGCAATTATTTGGGAAAATGGAGTGTGTCCTTCATCAGGAAGATATCCATTGGAGCCAAAGATCCAAATGTAGATGGTTGAAAGAGGGTGATGGTAACACCAAATATTTTCATCGGATGGTGAATGGTAAGAAACGCAAGAATATTATCTCCTCTTTGTTTATTCAAGGCCAAATGGTGACCGACTTTGGGAGGATTAAAGATGAGGCTAGTCGTTATTGTTCATCTCTATATAAAAAATGTGGGGAAAAGCTTAGGATCTCCAATCTTTTCTCTTCCCACGAAGAAGAGGCTGTCCGAAATTTAGAGAAACCTTTCTTGGTGGAGGAAGTCCAGAAGGTGGTGTTTAGTATGGAAAAAGACAAGTCCCCTAGGCCCGATGGTTTTTCGATGCTATTTTACCAAGAATGTTGGGATATCATCTAAAGAGGACATTATGAAGGTATTTGTTGACTTCTATGAAAATGGCGTCATATGCAAAGGAGAAAATGCTACTTTCCTTGTATCATTATTAAAGAAAAATGATGGGAAGGAACTATCGGAATTTTGACCCACTAGTTTGATTGGTAGCCTATATAAAATAGTTGCTAAGGTTCTATCTTTGAGGTTAAGGGAAGTCATGGACTAGATTGTCCTTAACACTCAAAGTGCTTTTGTACAAGGAAGACAAATATTGGATGGTGTGCTGATCATAAATGAATGTGGATGGAAGAAGGAAAGTAAGGGAGCCGGGGTTAGTATGCAAGATTGATTTTAAAAAGGCTTATGATAGAGTTGACTGGGATTTCATCCAATGGGTTTTGTGGCAGAAAGGCTTTGGGGAAAGTTGGGTTCAATGGATTTTGGGTTGTCTTGATCACCCTCATTTTTCTATTATGCTCAATGGCACCTTGAAAGGCTTCTTTGAATCATCCAAGGGCATTCGGTAGGGCGACCTTTTATCTCCTTTTCTTTTTACACTTGTGGTGGATGCATTCAGTATTTTAATGGATAAAGCCAAAGCGAGGGGGATCATTGAAGGCTTTCATATTGGCAACAATGATTTTTCTATAAATCATCTCCAATTTGTTGATGACACAATGTGCTTTTTAAAGACAGATAAATCTCAAGTTAGGGAATTGATGGATATTCTCAAGATATTTGAAATAATATCCGGCCTTAAAATAAATTTTTCAAAAACCACATTGGCAAGGATTGAAATTGAGCGGGATGTGTTGCATCAATATGCTCAGATGTTAGGATGTAAGACTGATGAATGGCCTTTCAAATACTTGGGGTTGCCATTGGGTGGGGCTCCTCGATCTTATGCCTTTTTGGGACCCGGTTCTTAAAAGGATTCAACATAGGTTGGCTTATTGGAAGAAATCATACATATCATTGGGGGCCAGGATCACTCATATCAAAGCAGCACTATCCAACTTGCCAGTGTACTAGTCTCTGTTCAAGATGCCTTCGAAGGCCATTAATCAAGTGGAAAAGTATCAACGGGATTTCTTGTGGGAAGGAGGTATCGAGAAGGATCATCTGGTTAATTGGAAACATGTGTGTTTCTCTAAAACTAAAGGTGGATTGGGAATTGAAAATATCAAAAGCAAGAAACATGGCACTGATGGGTAAATGGCGATGGAGATTTTCTTTGAAAAGAGACTATGGCATTCCACAATTTCACAGAAATATGGATTCCACCTCAATGGGTGGGATTGTGCCCCACTCATCACTGCCAATGTGTTTATTCTATGGAAAAATATCTGTCAGATATATCCTTTGTTAATGTCGTTCACCAAATTTGTCTTTTGTAACAGGAGACTTGTCAAATTTTGGAAGGACATTTGGTGGGAGGATAATAATTTTGCCTCTTTATACCCCCCCACCTGTTTCGTATCTCTTCTCAAAAAGAGGTAGTGGTGGCTAACATTCTTTTTAACTCCGCCAATGGATTATCTTGGAACCTTCTTTTCAATAGAGAGTTATTCGATTGGGAGGCACAGATAGTCACTTCCCTCTTTGATTCCTTCCATGATGTGTTTATTTCAAGATTGGCCATGGACAAGAGGATTTGGATCCTCGAGTCCTCTGAGAAGTTCTCTTTCAAATCATTTTTTAATGCTCTCTCTAATTTCCATTTGTTGGATGTACCCTTCCCACATCGAATGGTTTGGAAACCATCGGAACCGCCAAGGGTGAAAGCTTTCTCATGGACTGCCATCCTGGGCTGAATTAACACAATGAATATGCTTAAAAAAAGGAGACCTTTCATGTACCTCTTTCCTCAATGGTGCCCTTTGAGCAAAAGCGACGGTGAATCAGGATATCACATTTTCCTACACTGCTTTTTTACTTATAAAGTATGGGTATATTTCATATCACACTTGGGAGTCAATTAGGTTATGCCGGATAAGGTATCTCGGTTTTTTTCTTCTTGGTGGAGCCATGGATCAAATGATAGAAGCAAGTAATCTGGGGAATGCCTAATACATGCTATTTTATGGGGAATTTGGAGGGAGCAAAATAATAGAATTTTTAAGAACAAGTTTAGAAGCTGAGGTGAGGTGATTGAGGCTATCATTAGGGAGCTGGGTGGTTGGATGCTACAATGGAATTTAGAGGTTTATTTCTCTCTGACTTCCTAAGAGATTGGGTGACGGCCATCTCTTGTTCACTGCCAATCATCCATGCGCCTTTGACCCTTTGTTGGAAACCTCTGTCAAATGGTACCTTGAAGCTCAATTTTGATGGGGCATCTAAAGGGAATCCTGTAGGGTTTGGATGTGTGTTAAGAGACTACAATGGATGCATATACAAAATTTTATGTGGTCCGCTTAGCATTTGTAATTCCACAAAGGCCGAAACTCTTGTCATGCTTTTGGGGCTTAGAGAGTTAAAGAAAATGAGTATTCTTGGTTGTTGTGCCATTGAGTGTGATTCGGCAGTGGTTATTGGATGGGATAAAAGTGATGAGTATTAGTCATGGAGAATGTGGAACTTGATGTATGAAATTAGAGAACTCTCCTCAGAGTTAGGATGTTCATATTCTCATGTCCTTCAGGAACAAAATTCGGAGACCAACAAATTAGCTAATCGGGGCTTTGGGTGGCCTTCTATGTATTTTGGTTATAGCTTCCCAGATTAAACTGTTGGTCGATATATGTTATTGTATTCATATTTCGTAATCCTTTTTTCTCTTTCAATAAAATTTTGTTTATTTATCGGGAAAAAAAGAACTAGGGAACACCCTGGTGTCCACACGGCAACACTATGGGAAGGGGGGGGGAATAGAAGTAGGAATAAACTCCAAACAAAACAAATTCAATTAATAAATTCATCATCAACTGCCCATACAAGTCGTGGGGTGCCTTATTTACAGGCTTACATCATCTAAAATTTAGATACTAGAATAAACTTCTAAAAAACTCCTAAACTTGATTCCTAGGACTTCCTAATAACAAAGTCTAAAAACGAATTCATTAAAAAAAAAAAAAAAGGCTAAAAGTCAAACTTTACTGACTCATAAAACTACTGGGGACTGTCCACCAACTCATCATGGGTCCCACTTTGTTGACTCTGAGACCCCAAATAAGACAAACAAGCTGTCAACCAGCCCTACCAATACCTAAAATACCCTTGGCTTTTCAGCCTTATTACATCCATACCCTTATGAAATAAAATCCATGAAAACCTATGGCACAAAAAAGCCTTATTACAATTTTATCCCACCCCTAAAATATTGTAATTAACCGACACAATACACTCATCTTGTATCTCACTCTCTTATGTGGTGGCACAAGAGTCTCTTCATGATGTCCGCATCAAAATGTAACAACCGCAGGGTATAAGGAATGATTTTGATGGTTTAAACATTCACATTTTCTTACCCGAAATGGCTGAGAGGAAAGGTTTCTTTTTTAAGGTACTCCTGGGAACAGATCCAGTGGAGACGACCATTACATAATTGACAGATCCAAGATGTAGGGGATCCCCACAATCTCATTTGTTTTGATGGAGAAGGGGGATCCACTCCAAGAGCACTCATCCATAAATGGAAAAGTGATAAGTTGGGTTAAGAGATCCCTGAGTATTGACCATGTGGATATATGCTAAAATTTAGGAAGAAATTAACTACTAAGAAAAAATGGATTTTAGATTGTCAAGGTGGAAAGGATTAGCATTGGGTTTGTGAAAGAGGGGATTCATGCCCGTACACAGTTGTGTATGGATATTCTTGCATTTAATGACATGCTTTTTATGTCACTGTCAAATTTAGCAGAGAATGCAAAAAAAAAAAAATGTTAAAGTAAAAAAGAAGTGAAACAGCCAAGTTTGATGCTTTTGTCTGTCTATTTATTGCATTCTTCTGTGTTTGATCCAAGAAGTCAAGTGATGAGCTGGTCTGTGCACTCCCCCCCCATATGTGTTTGCATTTTGTCCAAATTGCTCTGTCAATCTGTTTTAAAAATGTTTTTTTTTCTTCTTTCCATTGTATGTTTAATGAAAGCCATCATAGCACCACTGATAATTTAAAAAAAAAAAAAAAAAAAAGCCATTATGGCATAAGGTTGATTAATGTAATTGTTTTTCCCTTTGGTTATCTTCAGATTAATGGATCATTGGCACGCAGAGCAATCAAGGATTTGATGGCAAGAGGTTCCATCAGGATGGTATCTGCTCACTCCAGCCAGCAGATATACACTAGAGCCACCAATACATAGAAGAGATATCAATACTTAGGTTTTGTTTTTTGGCCTAGAATAGATCTATGGCTAGCTTTTCTCTTTTGGACTCTTGTCCCTTTAATTATATCTTTAATAACCTAAAGTTAATTTCTTTAAGCCCTTTTGGTTAATGTACGCTTCTTTTATTATTGATTCCTATAATGTTGTTTGTCGGGCTTACTGAAGAACAACCTTGTTATATTCAAATCTAACGAACGATCTCCTATTATTACCCTTTTTAAGTTGTTCATTTGTTATCACAGATGTTTTACTTACCAAGCTCACCCACCCATAGTCTTGACATGAATTCGATCCATTTTCAAACAAAAACTTTGTTTTTGAAGCAAGCTTGAATAGACCCCAGAGTCGCATTATTATGGTATGAATTACGAACCCTTTATCAGCCCAAAAACCAGGGTTAGTCTTTCATTAACCATTGCATTGGAGATGGTGCATTTTTTCTATATGATTTTTGATTCTGTGCCCCCTTTTAAGTTGTTGAGTTTTGGCTTGTTAGGGCATGGAGCTTGGCACCCCCTCCAGGTCAATCTTCACCCTCGTGAGGTCATGGATATTATCACATAGATGGAGCTCTTTATTTGTCAATAGCTCTTAACGATGTTTTGCGCACACTACAGAAGTTTGTCCCTTGGTACCGAGTTGTGTAGCCCAAGTTTGTATTCTATGAGGCTGCGTTTCATTTGACTTTTCCAAGGCTTTTTATAGTCATAATGGGATGGTTTGTAATAAAGTTATTCAGATTTGCACCCATTTGGGCTTGATAACATAATTGCATTAACAAATCAGTATAAATTTGAATGATTTCATTACAAACCATCACCTCATGGCTGCAAATGCCTTGAGAAACTCAAATGAAATGATTATATTACAAGTGACTGCCAAACAGGCTATGAGTCTCTTTACGCTAGGATCCCATGACACGGCCCATGACACTCTTCTGTCACTTGGTTATTTCTCCGATTTTAAATCATCTCCAGTCTAAATGAGATTAGGCTTTTGGCTAAGCATATCATCAACCAATCCAAGTGTAGCTTTTGTCACAAGAGGTCGGAACGTAGGACGTCACCTCTTCTTCGCTTGGACTTTCACACTCATGTCAATAATCATATCCTTGCTTTTTCATGGGTTATACAATGCTTGCTCTTGGAGAATAGAGGTTCTATGGGTTTTCAGCAGCTTAGTTGGGCTAAGGTATATATTTCATGATGTTCGAAGGATGGCATTTAACACCTCTGTGTACCATATCTGGCAAGAGCACAGTAGGAAATTTTTAGGAATCGATACGAGCAAAAATCAATACAAGCAAGTGAATGACAATATTGTTCGCATTCATGAGGACATTAGGTGTGTGTTTGGTAACTTTCCAAAGAATGTATTCTCTTTCTTTTTTCGTGTTCTTCGGAAGAAAAGAAAAAGGAAAAGAAAAGAAAAATAGAGATGAGGAATAAGGATTCTTTGAACGGTTTCCGAACGCAACATAAATCTCTCTCTTTATCTGTTTTTTATTCGTTTTTAGTGGGGGATTCCTCGTGTATTTTGGAGTGCTTGACCAAGGCACATCTGCAGACATATCCCACTCCTCTACGGTTCTACCAAGCTATGCTTGTGCTTGTGATTCCCTCTGCTTGGCTGTTTCTCTAAAGTTATCCTTGCTTTGGAGATTATGAGGGCCCAATTTATTCGTGGTCAGTCCAAGTCTGCTCTCACTTGACGAGGTGCTAAAAAAGTTCCAATCACTAGCGTTAGATATATTTTGGAGAAGGTTAATAAAATCCGCTTTCTTAGCTGGTTTCTTGTCCCACTAATGGATGGGCCCATGCAAGTGATTTTTTTTTGGTATAGGGTCCAAACACTTATTAGATAAAAGAATTAACTATTTTATTTTATTTTGAACATATGATCTCAAACCATTTTTTTTTTTAACAGTAAAAAATTCCCTTGGAACTTCAAACAACTCAAAATGTTGCTTGGATAGATTGTTGAAATCATATGATAATACTATCTTTTTGTGTACGTAGTCTTTGATTTGAAAATCATCCAATTGTAAGCGCACTAAAAATGAGACACGTGGACCCATGTACGTGTCTTATAAAATACAAAAATTTCATAATTTTCATATTGCCCTTGAAAGAGGATAAATAATAAGGGATAATTTGTAAATTGCAAATTTGCAAGTTTATTGAACATGTGGTTGTATTTACAATATTCTCTTTGAGTTGAGTTTTGCAACGAATCAAAATAATGCCAAAACTATTTGTAAGATACCAAAATGCGACTAGAAATCTATAAAATACATTAAATCAATCTAGAAATGCGGGAGTGCCATGTAAACATTCTCTTCTTTTTTTCTTTGGATCTTATTTATTTATTTTTTTAAATAGAAATAATATGTTAGATTCCTAATGCCCTTTCCTTATTATATCTATGTTTGAATTAAAATCTTCTTCATTTCTCTACATAAACAATTTCTTATTATTTATTTATTTTTAATTGAGAAACACACATTCAAAATTTTGGCTGGACTATTAAATATATTGTCAAACCTTTTTACTGATTCGAAAGATGACCAAATCCATATATTTGTTCACTCTTTATGTCATAGTTTATGTTTGTATTTTTTATTTATTAATTCTTGTGTGTGTATTAAAATGTTGTTTCCCCTTCTTTCATTATATTAAATAAATTGGGTTTAATAATACAATTTATGAATCTTATTATTTATTTATTTTATTTTCAGACAAATTTCTTTGTTATTATTATTAGTAGTAGTAGTATTAGTGCCTATTCATCCATGTAAACACTATACATAATATAACAAACGAAATAAATGTTTTTCCCGGATTTCACAAGGAATAAAATGGGCAAGGGTTAGATGAAATTTCCAATTCCTGCCCATTTCATTCCATATAACAGTCCCTGGTGTCCTCCACACGAAATCATGGACAGGCCATTTGCTCCCTACAAGAAATGGTGGGGTGTTTGTATAAGGGAAAAGGATCTTGTACACCCAAAACAATATGGTCCTGTGTCCCCACACCTTAAGCTTACTTCTGATAGTTTTTTTGATTTTGATACCTCTAATAGGGAGCAAATGTTCATTTGAACACTTTTTTCTTTCTTTCTTTTAGGGAAAGATGTTCTGTCAAGGAAGGTGTTTGAGGCACCAAAGGACATCATATGAAATAAAATGGGTGAGTGATGCATTTTTTGAATATAGAATATGCAATATGCATTTAATATCAAATGGCTGTAGGAATGCGGTATCCACAATGTGGGAAGGCAATACACACGGAACCGTATCCTCTGCAACACCTTGTGGTGAGCTACAGGTTACCCGAGACACAAAGAGGAGTGGGGCCATACACTTTTTGCAGGGCCCCACCCTGTTTGTGTCTTGGCTCACCACAAGGCGTCACATAGGAGACGAGTCCAACACACAGTGCACAGATGCATCCTCCCTCCTGGGATGACCATTGTCATAACCATATAGGGAAAGGGTACCTCAGATTTGATGAGATCCTTAATGAAGAAACAAGGTCTACTGGCATCAGGGGCAGACACATTAGGGCCAAAAAAGTGATTTACACATTTATGTGGGGGGGGGGGGGTTCACAGGTGCCATTCACTTCTTGATGCTGGCGTGGCCACCCCCCCCGGATGATGGGTGACCTTGTTTATATATTAAGGGGTCATACCAAATCCTGAACAGGGAAAGGGGCATAGGCAACAAATTCCAATGACCATTATTTAGTATTTAAAAGAGATGGATACAACTTAACAACAAAATCGTGTCAGTTATCTTTCGTCTCACACGGGCGGAATGATGAGTACTTTAACAGGTGTTGCGGCATGTCCGTATCTATTCCGTCAGAAGGGGAGATGGTTTGAAACCCTAATCTAAGATTCTTTCTATCTTATCAAGGTGTATCATCTGGGAGAAAATTGTCTGTGACCAGTGTGTGATACACATGACATACTAACCCGTGTTGCGTCTATGAATTACCTATGGATTTGGTAGGACAAATAACAGTGTGTTTAAAGTAAGAATGACATTAGGGGCCAACACTTTGGGAGTAGAATATTTGCTCCCATCTCTTGGTAGATTGGAAATTAATTAAGGTTATCTCTTTAGGTGTCTTAATCTGAAAGAATTACATACACACCTCACCTTGTGTGTCCAGGACACCAAAATCCTGAACAGAATGTGTTATTATGATTTTAACCATATAACCTTACACACCTCACCTTGTGTGTGTGTGTGGGAGGGGGGGCATATTGTCCCCTATTTTGGGTGTAGCAGCTCTTTAGGGTTACTGTAGTCCTAGGTCATCAATTAAAAAAAAATGTCTCTTATTGTATAGAAAAGCACATTTTCCTCACGGGAGCAAATGAGGGTGGATTGTATCCGTTCCTCTTAACTTCTGCTCCTCTCTGCCCCCTGTCAGGGGCGGACACATCAGCATCGACAAGTGATTTTCACTTTTTGGTGAAGTGCATATCACTTGTCGGCCCTGATG
>JAOXJP010228854.1:0-25047 GCA_025762735.1 Platanus orientalis | reverse complement strand
GGATTTGGACAAGTTTTGATTTGTCAAATATTTGAATTTCAGAAAACTCTAGATTTCTTTAATGGTGGATGGGTGGAAAACTGGGAATCTTTTGAAATTAAGAAGAAAAGAAGAGAAGAATTAAAGGAGAAAGTTGTGGCTTTTGTAGGGAATCCTAGGAGATCAAAACCCTAATAGAAAGAGAGGAAGAAAGGGTTTTGATAGTGGTGCGATTTCTGTGGTTATAGAAACCCAGAGAAGTTCAAATTAAATAAAGAATAAATAACTTACAGAATCAGTTTTTAACTGGTGGTAGTAATAGGAATCGTGGAATCAAATAAAGAAAAGAGGAATTGCAATATCTATAAAAAATCAGTTCCTTGGACATAATAGGGCTAGTGATTTCCACTATAAAATAGTCTAATTTGCTCAACTCGAGAGATCAGATTTTCTACAGGTGTTTTTCACTTTAATTCCTGATACTGGATCAAATTAATCACTGCACAGCAAGGGATATTATGAAGCTGTAAAAACAAGAGAAGAGGATGACGATGGGATAATAGGGAAGAAGAAGATGATGGAAGATATCTCTGTCAGATCAAAACAGTGGAGAATTCTTAGAACTTCCAACATCTCCGTATCCTTGTAGAAAACAAATGAAACTAAACTAGTCAGAACGAGTTTACGAGACAATAAACAATGGTGACTTTATAGTCATATTATTTGCTAACCTACTTGGATTAGGAAACAAATACTAATTGCTAACCCAACCGGATAAGTGAATTGGAGACAAAACCATAAATCTAATAAAGTGGGTTAACCTAGGCTCTTATCGTGCCACAATGGGGCCCATAGGTTCCTTCCAGGGGAAGATATAGTGTGGCAGTAGTTGGTACCCATTTGTTACACACTGCAAAGCTAACTGCATCAGGATCTTAATAAACATTATAACCATCCTACCAATCTGGATGTCACTGATTGTACCAAAATGAAATGGGTGAGGAAATTAAATTTATTTCCCTTCAAAGTTAGGATGCCTACGATTTAGACAGACAAGTATGCATCTTCTCAATATGGAAAGACATCCCCACGAAGTGGTTGGATGGAATTTGAAGCAGGTTTTGGGCCTTACATTGGTTTTACCAAAGTTAAAAGGAAGTCATGAGCTTGTTAAGGTTCCACTTTGTGATTGTTCTTGCTCTAATGTTACCTCTCTTCTAAAGCTATTTTCTATAGGTGAGGGCAGCGTGATGGAACTCCAAATCAGTTATGGTCTTTACAACTGCTTTTAGCAAAGATACAAGAGGTTTTTGTCCCTCCTAAGGGGGGATTCAGAGTTTCTTTAGTCCTACCACTCACCAACAAGGTAGGGAGTATCTATTAATTAGCCTTGAGCAAGCCAGGCCTTTGGTCGGTTGCTCGACATAGCCACTTTTTGAGCACCTTCCAGAAATTCAGTACGTTCCCAGCAACCACCATACCACATTCCTGACTTGATTTCACTCAAGTGCTGCAGCCACTGTCTTGAGACACCCATGACCCAACAGTCTGGTGGTCTGTTCCTAACCACGATACTTTGTCCCTAGTTTATCTTCAGCCTGATCTGTTGGGGGTGACCATTAGTGGTGGATCTTCTAGGCTCATTGAGTATGGCAAAAAAATTCCAAATGCATGAGTAGGGTGCTTAACTCATTACTAAGACCACTGAAATAAATTACTTAATTTTTTGCAAGTACATGTCCATATCGAATTTAATATAGGAATGTATATCATAATGGGTGGTTGATGATTTTCAATTCAATGTGCATGATGCAATATACTAATGCATTTAATACAGTACTATTTATCTGGTATGACATTGGAGTTACAAAATGACTAGTCTTAATGTCTTACTCTGCATTTTGTGGGTGTTAGTTGTGCATTATGTTTTAAAGAAGGATCTATTTCCTTGTTGATATTCTGGTTACCGACATTAGGACTAAAGTTTTTATTTCACAGAGCAACCTGGCGTGCTTCAGGTGGTGCCAAGCAGGACATACCAGCTGCATTCAAGACCTGGCAAACTCCATTAGAATCTATGAAAATATTTTCTACAGAGACAGCAAAATCTTCTAAACAGGTTTCAATGTTTGAACTCATCAACCAGTGTGTAGTGTGTACGCCACCTTAATAAGGATTTCTACCTGGATTATAGTTGGGATAGTTCTCATACTGTCATATATAGTGGTTGATAATGGATACAGTTGCAATTATACAAGTTTAATCTACCATTTGCAATATTTACCAAAAAAAAAAATTATAAATCTACCGTTTGCAATAGTAAATGCCAATAGAACACCTTCCTTTACTTGAAAAAGAGGGAAAAATAAAGAATCAGATGACATTTCCCCCCATTGTTAAGGAAAGTTTTCCCAATTAAGCAAGTACAAATTAAATATGACTTAATGACGTGGTTGATTATCAATCTAGACCATTCAAGTGATGGGCCAGCCCTTGAAGCCAGGAATAAAATCTTGCCATTTGGATGAGAAGCCACTTCATCAAGAGCTTCCCAGCGTGACGGTCTATGTAGATGTTAGACCACCCCTTGCATTGGCCGGCGTCCAAACATCTCTGTTGGATGATTCTTGCAGGCTCAATAAGAATAAGAGCCTTTATTTGGAAATGCTGTTTTAATTTTTGTAGTTATTATGGCGTTGATCGGATGGTTGGTGTGGAAGAGATAATGTAAAATTAGGCTGGCCTAGGAATTGGGTTATCATTCGTGATGAAATTTATAAGCTTAAATGCACATCATAAATGGCTTCATAGCAGGTTTCCCTAGTTGAAAATCAAAGTCGGGCCACAGAGAATTAATAACTGAGTTTCTTTTGCACCCCATTCGCAATAACAAACTGTAAGGTCCTCTCTTGGAAGGTTTTGTAGCTCCTCTCCCATATGAGTTCACAATACTATAACTTGATGTTATTCCTACAATTGACCCGTAATTTTGATATCCTATGGCGCTATATAATCGTTTTTAGATTAATCTCGTTTAGCTCCTGTCTCAAGGAAAATGTGGAAGCTCTATGGATATTAAATCTCGTTCTACGTTAGAGGTTGACATGGCTCATAAGAATATCCACACTAAAAACTTCATATTTTGTGGAAGGCCATGAAAGAGTATGGCAAGAGAACATATTAAATGAAGTTATAAGAAGAGAAATTGAATGAAATTACAAAAATATTTATAAGTATAAATTACCTTGAAGATAGGTGCACAATAAAATCAGGATATTATATAGAAATGTCATATAAGGGAAAGGGGTTAAATAATAGGGGAACAAATGCAATCCCCAATAATAATAGATGCATGGTAGAAAGGGAAAATAATCAAACTAGCACAAATGAAGAAGAAAACACAGAAGATTTAATGAAGGGAGGACATGTGACAGATAATGACAGTATTATAGAAGGAAGAATTTATCAAATAATACAAATAATTTTTCATAGAATAAACTTGGTGAACACTTTGTAGAAAAGGCATGCTATGATGTTTTTCCTACAAAAGATAATCTGATAAAGAAAAATATTAATATAGATCAATTATGTTCAATATGTAATGAGAAAAATGAATCAATATTACAAGGACTAGTAACATCTCCAAGAATTGTTCAAGAATGATATGCATCATCATTATCAATAAGGATAATGTATCCTATTGAGATTAATTTCTCAGACTAGTCATACTGAGATTAAAAGAGATGGTTATGTGAATGCATCCTTATTGTTGGTTCATATGGAATATAGGAATAATATAAATTTTTAATAGAAAATTTGCGAATATAAACTACTATTGTTTAGTACATGCAACTTAATAAAGGACTTGGAAGACCTAGCAATGGACCAGAAAAATGAAAAAACTAAAGCAAGTGGTTGGAAAACCCTAAATATAAGATTTGCAAAAATGAACTTTGATGACGCATTGTCTACAAAGAAGCAAAAAAGCAAGAACGAAAATTGTGAAATTCCAAAGGAGAATGTCTTATGACCATAAACAAATCAAGATAAGCCAGAGCTGCGGAGGCTCTATTAAAATTATAAATAACCATTTCCACGGAAATAAAAAAGCTTATTTTGGAAGACAACTCAGAGATCGTAATAAAAACTATGAAAGAATCCTTGGAGGAATGACCAACTAAAATTAGGAACTAAATTAAGTATTGCAAAAACCTCTTAATAGGTTTTGATATCATTGTTCTATAACATGCAAATAAGAGTAGAAATAAAATAACGCATTAGCTGCTAAAAATAGTTTTGAGAATAATAATCAATATTTATCTTTAGGAATTATCCCAAAAAATATATAAGATGAATTAGATGCATAAGCAAATATATGTATGAATTCTTTAACTTAATGAATTCCTCTTTACCATAAATAAATAAATAAAAAGCGATGTAAGATTACCTTGCTCTGTTGAAATAGAACTTAGAGCCAGAACATATGTGCCATAAGTTTTATATAGACAGAGAATACAAAGATGATGGAATGACACACACACACACACATCTGTTTTCAAGGAGTTTTGAGTGTTATTGAGGCAAATAATGAAGATTGTTGAAAGTTTACCAGGTGGGATATCCCTTCGCTAGATGACACCCTCTCAGTAGTTTCTCACGAAACATGAAACTCTAGAACGTTTGTTAAGTGAGTATGGATGAGATGGGTACAAGTTTTATAGGTGGGTCATTCATATCGTTACTGGACGTCTTCATCCACATTGAGGAATGGCCTGGGAAATTCAGAATGTTCATCAGATGTGCAACCTTCTAGAGAAGTCCCTCTGTTCGTACTTACCCGTAATAAATGTAGCCGGGGGCTACAACATATATAGGGTTTTGACTGGGCATATGCGAGTGTGATGGGGCCAGCTTGTGAAGCCCTTTTGGAGCATAACATAGACTGCCATATTTAAGCCTCTAGGATCCCAGTGGAGATCCTCTTCTGCAAGCATTGTGCAACACTCCATAGAAGGCGGCAAATGAAATTTTTTATTAAAATAAAAGTCAGCTAACCAATTCGGGGTACCTATCAATCGTCCAACTCTTGGGAGGGCAATTAATCTCATTTCTAGCTATCCTACGACTACGAGTGATTTTATTTTTATCATGAAAATTCTGAAGAAAAAAAAAAGTTTTACAGCTTTTAACACTTAAAACTTTTATTTCTCTTGGACATTCTTCCAAATCCGCTTCCATAGCTTTTATTATCACCTTTTGAGTCATGTTCCACTTTAAGTCTTTTAATATATAAAGCGTGGGCTGTCCATCTGACCATTTAAAATGGCCTTACATTCCAAACGAATGATCAGCTGTAACAAATTTTATTGTAGGTTTTTGCAGTATGGAAAAAAAATGGTTGTTTTGTCTTTTAACATGGTTTTTTTTTTTTTTTTGTCTTTTGTGATCTTTTTGTTCATGCTATAAAAAGCTATAGAAAATTTTGCTACAACTGCTCATTACCCACAAAGGTTAGCTTAAACTCTTTCCTGATCTTCCAATCACTAGCTTTTCTTGTGCACCTTGAATAATTATTTCTATTGCTACAGGTTGATCATTTGTAGAAGAGTTAATGGCATTGCCCACAAAAAATCAAAGCTTGCTATTAAGGGCATTGCCCATGAAAATGAATCTATGTAAACGAAGAGTTAACAAAGATCCTTTCTGTCACCTTCGCAAAAATAAGAAAGTAACAATTTTACATGGATTGGTCTGGATTTAGGTGCCATTTTTCAAGTAACTCTAGACGAGTTTTTTAGAAAATCAACGAATAACTCGTTTTAAGAGAAACGATGGAAAGCGCTGCTCACCTCAAAAAATAAACCCCAACCCAACTCTAAACCTTACCTGTAAATCTAAAAAATAAGCTAAACTAATCATTGTTAAAAATAAAAAGTGGAAACATTACAATAGTTTTTCTGGCGTGAATGAAGGAGGGAAAACAGAGGAAAAGTGATTGGAGGGAGAAGAAGAGAGAAAGAGAAACAAAACAAAACAAAAAAAAAAACCGAGAAAAAGAGAGATTGGAAAGAGTAGAGAAAGAGGAAAAAACTGAGGAAGAGAGACTGGGGAAGGGAGAAAAAACAGATGAAGGAGAGATTGGGGAAGAGAGAGAGAGAAGAAAGCACCATACCTGGTTTGGCGCTCAACTTCATCCATTGATGAGTAGATGACTTTTTTTAATAAAAAATATGAGGTAACACTTAACCATCGAAGTTGGTTTATCCTTCTTGCTCAAACTTGTATTACCCAAAAAAAAAAAAAAACCTTGTATTATTGTTAAATCAATTATTTTTTCACTTATTAAAAAAATCAGTTGCTTTTCCTTGAAAAATATAAATAACAATTACTTTTTTCTAAGCATCGTATATGTTTTTGGAAGAGTAAACACCATTAGTTCAAGTGAACTGTTGGGTTAATGTCTTGTATTCAACCCGAGATATAACCCCCGGATGATGATCCGAAAAACCCGAATATGATCAGAAAACCCGTTTTGTATCCGCTTTAGGGTCCGGATTCGATCCGTGCAAATTAGGGTTTTGGGGGTTTATATTTAGGGTTTTCTTGATTTCCATGCCGTTGCACTGTTCATTGTTGATGGAGTATGTGGACCCGAAATGGCTGAGCCGATTAATCAAGCGAACCTAGCGAACTCCACCGATTCATCTGGTTTGTTCAGAGAACCCAGCAAGGCTATCGACCGACCCAATAGAGATCTGTCACCCAACCAAGCATCGGAGATTAATACTATCGGCCGACCCGATAGAGATCGATCCGATAGAGATCTATCACCCGACCCGGTAGATACATAGGGTACCGACCGACCCCATTGTCGTCCAGGCGCTCAGGTGCAAAAAAACTGCTGAGGGATGACCGCTCACAACTTCCTAAGGCGACGGACGCACAACTAGGCTCGAGCGGACCGCAAATACGAAGCGGTTACAAAATGCAGGGCGCGATAGAATAACTGCCAATCCCACATCAACACGTGCTCCACTCCTCCACTTTCCAAGTAAGACAAAAGCGGTTATGGGATGCAGAGCACGGGAGAGTAAGGACCAGTCCCACACCGACACGTGCCCTACTCCTCTACCTTCCGGTAACCAACTCGAAGGAGGGGAGAGACGAAAAAGAGGATAAAAAGGGGAAAGGGAACCCAGAAGGGAGGTAAGCACAATTGATCCCGAAAAACAGAGAAAAATATTGAATTCTTTATTTTTTTCCAAACTCTGACTAGGGCGTAGAAGAGGTGTTGGCCAGCGCCACACCAACGTCATCCTACCACTAGTGTGCAGGAACCACAAAGATTCCAGATCAAGGGACATCATCGGACCATCTGAAAGATCCTTTTTCGGGTATCATCAGTTAGCTCAGTCTGTGGGAACAAAAGGAAGTTCCAGCAAGATAAAGGTCTTATGGTAGAAACTCGATCTGGAATAATGGAAGCTCGCCAGAATGCATCTTCCACAAACGGTCCAAGAATAGGAGACGTGGAGGCAGCCCGAATCGTGAGCCTAGAGCAAAAGCTACAAGATCTTCACCGCAACATGGATAGAATGGCACGGCAAAATCAGGAGCTGAATCATAAGTTTATGTAGTGGATGGACCATATACGCTCCGATAATAGGACACAGGAGGATGCGTGTCCCGGACCAGAAGTGGAAGGGCCCAGAAGGGGGAGGGAAGGCGATAGCCAAGGTCCAGGGGCTTCAGTGTTGCGGCCTATCAGTGCCACAGGCGGATGGGCTACCAACGAACAAGAGGGTCATATTCAAAGGATACAGGATCAACTGAACACGATAATGGAAGCTGTCTGGGGAAAGGCTCCATCTACGGTAGAAGCATTGGTACAGAGGACGGACCATCCCTTCTCCACGACGATCATGTCGCACCCTCTCCCCAAGAGATTCGGTATTCTCACAATGGAGTCGTTCGATGGAAGCAAGGATCCATTTAATCATTTGGAGACTTACAAAACCTTGATGCTGTTGCACGATTATTCAAAGGGGATCATGTGCAGGGCATTCCCAGAAACCCTGAAAGGTTCGGCGCGAAAATGGTTCAACAGCCTTCGACCCAACAGTATCAATTCATTTTCCGAGTTGAGCCAATCATTTGCCGATCATTTCATCAGAGGGAGATGTTATCAACGGCCGGCCACCTATTTCCTTAACGTCAAACAAACAAAAGGGAAATCGCTAAGAGACTATGTCTCTCATTTCAACCAGGAGGTGATGCAAGTGGATGATGCTAATGAGAAGGTCGTGCTCACCGCCTTCATGGGCGGGCTGTTGCCCACTAAGTTCTTATTTTCTCTTTCGAAGTCCCCTCTGAGTAATTTGGCAGAGCTGATGCTAAGGGCCCAAAAACATATGAATGTTGAAGACGCGATGGCAACCCGACAGGATTAAGGGAACGAGTTCAGGGAGCAACCTAAGAGAAAAAAGGATGAGCGACTAAAAGTGACAGAAACCGAAGGGAGGACAAGAGACAATCCTGACCGGGCAGTGCAACCCAGAGAAGCACGCCCGCCACCTCGTAGATCACAAGCTTACACCCCGGTCAATTCCCCGTTAGAGCAAGTGTTCATGTATGTCCGAGACGACCCCACTCTGAAATGGCCAGAAAAGCTCAAGACCCCCCAGAGAAGAGATCACAAAAGAAGTATTGCCGGTTTCATTGTGACCACGACCACAATACAGAGGACTACATCGACCTAAGAGACCAGGTAGAAGCACTTATCCGGTAAGGAAGACTGAGGCGTTTCGTAGTGGGTCGCCCGCGAATGCCTCCAGAGAGAACCGAAGAACCTCCAAACCAAAAGGATGCAGGCCCCAAACCTCTACGCGAGATAAAAGTGATAGCAGGTGGCTCAGCGGGTGGTGGCAAATCATCATCGGCCAGGAAAGCGTACGCTCGTGTAGTAAAAGCTTACCGTGGGGAAGTCTACTCTACTGAACAGCCGAGAAAATCCCTCTGGGTCTGGAGGGAAAATATCACGTTCACTAAAAATGACACTTGAGGGGTACAACACCCTCATGATGATGCCCTAGTAGTCACTTTGGTTATAGCCAACCACTGAACCTAGAGGATACTGATAGATAATGGCAGCTCCGCCGACATCTTGTATTTATCCGCATTCGAGCAAATGGGAATTGGAAAGGAGAAACTTCGGACGGCCATAGCACCATTGGTCGGCTTCACGGGAG
This sequence comes from Platanus orientalis, assembly GCA_025762735.1. Lineage (NCBI taxonomy): Eukaryota > Viridiplantae > Streptophyta > Magnoliopsida > Proteales > Platanaceae > Platanus > Platanus orientalis. Next base: position 15,820 of record JAOXJP010228854.1, on the reverse strand, counting down.
ATAAGTTGTATCCGATGGGAATCATTACACTACCCGTGACGGTCGGAACTCACCCCTGCTAAGTGACCAAAGCAGTTGATTTCTTAATCGTGGATTGCCCGTCGACCTACAATGCGATCGTAGGAAGGCCAACGTTTAATTAGATGAAGGCTATCACCTCAACTTACCACTTGTTGATGCGCTTCCCGACTAAAGAAGGGGTTGGAGAAGTGAGAGGCGATCAGACGATGGCACGGAAATGCTACGTAGCATCTCTAAGAGGGAAGGAGTCCCCGGAGGCCTTAGTCATCGAGGACATGGAGGACAGAGATGACGACCAACTAAGAAGAACCAGACCGGCGGAGGATTTAGAGGGTCTGGGCATAGACCCCAACCATCCTGAGTTGATGGTACAGGTGGGGAGGATGCTTCCTGAGGAAATTAAGCTCCAGTTACAAAAACTCCTGACGACCTATGGGGACATGTTTGCTTGGACACGCGCGGACATGCCTGGGATCGACCCGCGAGTAATCACGCATAAACTGAACATCAACCCAACTGCAAAATAGGTCAGACAAAAAAAGAGAACATTCGTCGCCGATCGAAATCAAGCCATAGGAGAGGAGGTGGAGAAACGGTAGAAAGCGGGGTTCATATGGGAAGTCGCCTACCCCGAATAGATGGCTAATGTGGTATTGGTAAAGAAGAGCAACGAGAAGTGGAGGATGTGCGTGGACTTCACTGACCTCAACAAAGCATGCCCAAAAGATAGCTTCCCCCTGCCAAGAATAGATGTGTTGGTTAACTCTACCTCGGGTCATGCTCTACTTAGCTTCATGGATGCATTCTCGGGCTATAATCAGATACGAATGGAGAAAGGAGACCGTGAGAAAACGTCCTTCATCACAGACTGAGGAACTTATTGTTATGAAGTCATGCCATTCGGCCTAAAAAATGCGGGAGCCACTTACCAGAGACTGGTGAATAGAATGTTCAGAACCCAGATTAGGAGAAATGTGGAAGTCTATGTGGATGATATGCTCATCAAAACCACGGAGGCTGAGAGGCACGTGAAGGACCTGAAAGAAGCCCTTCAAACCCTGAGGTGATTCCGAATGAAGCTGAACCCAACTAAGTGCGCCTTTGGGGTGTCGATCGGGAAGTTCATGGGATTCATGGTCTCCCATAGGGGGATAGAAGCCAACCCGGAGAAAGTTGACGCAATCATAAATATGAAGTCGCCTCAGACCGTAACGGACATTCAACGGCTGACGGGAAGGGTAGCCACCCTCAGTCGGTTCGTTTCGAGGTCAACTGACAGGTGTTTTCCTTTCTTTCACCTTTTAAAGAAAGGGTTCGAATGGACGGAGGAAGCCAAGCGGTCATTTCAAGATCTCAAAGTGCATTTGGCTAGCTTACCAACCCTTAGGCGGACGATCGCGGGAGAAGCCTTATATCTGTATCTGTCGGTGTCTGATGTAGCAATAAGCTCAGTCTTAATAAAGGATGAGCATGGTCAGATCCCGATTTACTATACTAGCCGAGCCCTCCATGGAGCAGAATTAAGGTATCCGCCTCTGGAAAAACTAGCGTTTGCTTTGATCACGACAGCGAGAAAACTCAGGCCCTACTTCCAGTCCCATCAGATAGTGGTACTAACAAATCAGCCATTGAAAGCCGTGTTATAGAAGCTGGAGGTCTCGAGCAGGATGGTGAAATGGGCCGTGGAGCTAGGTGAATTCAATATTTGTTACAAACCTAGGACCGCCATAAAAGGGCAGGTCCTAACGGATTTCCTAGCAGAATTAACGCCAGAAATGAGTGAAAAGATTTTGTCCAAGTCGGAATGGACCCTTCACATGGACGGCTCGTCCACTGCTTCATCCAGTCGCGTGGGTCTCTTATTGACTACACCAGAGGGAATAACAATCGAGTACGCGATCCGACTGAAATTCAAAGCAACAAACAATGAAGCTAAGTACGAGGCCCTGATAGCTGGGCTAGGCTTGGCAATTGAGGCAGAAGCAACACGTTTGTCCGCTCACACAGACTCCAAGCTCATCGAAGGACAGGTAACTGGGGAGTACGAAGCTAAGGAGGAGAGAATGAAGAAATACCTAACTAGGGTCAAGGAGCTCATGTCCCACTTCAAAGCGGTCGAGATCAAGCACATTCCTAGATGCCAGAATGAGCATGCCGACCGACTAGAACGATTGGCCTCTGATAACAAATACATCATAGACAACCGACTGCCGATAAGTAGGCCCAGTCAACCCAGCATGGAAGACAAACCAGAACTCTGCATGTGCGCAGGTGCACCAGCAGATGACTGGAGAACGCTAATTACAAAGTTCTTAAAGACAGGAGCTCTGCCATTAAATCGAGGAGAAGCACAAAAATTGAAACTGCGCGCTAGTCGGTACACTTTAATCGGAGAGTTCCTCTACAAGAGAAGTTTCACCTTACCCTACTTAAGGTGCCTATCACCGGCCGAGGCGGATTATGTCATAAGAGAGGTCCATGAGGGAATTTGTGGAAACCACTCGGGCAGTCAATCTCTTGTTAACAAATTGATTAGAGCAGGATACTACTGGCCAACGATGCAAGCCGACTCGACAACCCATGTGAAGAAGTGCGATAACTGTCAAAGGTTGGCCAACATCCCCAGGCAACCAGTTGAAGAGCTCTCGCCCATTATCGGACCATGGCCCTTTACCTAGTGGGGGATCGACATCGTGGGACCGTTCCCCATGGCTACGAGACAGAGGAAGTTTCTCGTCGTGGCGGTCAATTATTTCACAAAGTGGGTCGAGGCCGAAGCACTGGCAAAAATAACCGAACACAACATACGCGACTTCGTTTGGAAGTCTGTAATTTGTCGATTCAGGATACCACGGGTCCTCATCACCGACAACGGAAAGCAATTCGACAACCGACATTTTCGTGAATTCTGCTCCCAATTGGGAATCAAGAACCATTTCTCCTCCCCAGCACATCCTCAGGCTAATGGACAGGTAGAAGTCACTAACAGAACTATTTTGAAGATCATCAAGACCAGGTTGGAGGCTTCAAAGGGGCAATGGGCTGAGGAGCTACCAAGTGTCCTCTAGGCATACAAAACAACCCCGAGAAGTCCCACGGGAGAGACCCCTTACGCCATGGCCTTCGGTTGCGAGGTAGTGATCCCGGTGGAAAACAGGATGACGAGTCTCAGAATTCAGGAATCACTGGCCGAGGAGTCAGAGAAAGGGTTGCGCCTGAACCTTGACCTACTGGAAGAGAGGAGAGAGGAAGCAGTCGTTCAAATGGCAGCTTATCGACAGAGGATGATGAGATATCACAATACCCGAGTACGACTGCAGCACTTCCAGATTGGGGACCTCGTCCTCTGAAAAGTGAGCCTAGCAACGCATGTTTCAGGAGACGGAAAGCTGGGACCCAACTGGGAAGGCCCCTACCGAGTCACTCGAATTTCCCGAAAGGGAACCTATTGCCTAGAATCCATGGACGGAAAGGCCCTACCTCGACCGTGGAACATTGAACATTTGAAAAGGTATTACCAGTGATGTAACTTTTATTTCATAATAGCAAAATTCGTCCCCTATCCAAGTATGGCACAACGGTCTACAATGAATACCCGAGTGGAGTCATAAGAATGGACTAAGTCCAGTAACTCGACCACTCGGTCTACTACAACGGTCTACAATGAATACCCAAGTAGAGTCATAAGAATAGACTAAGTTCAGTAACTTGACCCCTCGGTCTACTACAACGGTCTACAATAAATACCCAAGTGGAGTCGTAAGAATGGACTAAGTCCAGTAACTCGACCCCTTGGTCTACTACAATGGTCTACAATGAATACCCAAGTGGAGTCGTAAGAATGGACTAAGTCCAGTAACTTGACCCCTCGGTCTACTACAACAGTCTACAATGAATACCCGAGCGAAGTCGTAAGAATGGACTAAGTCTAGTAACTCGACCACTTGGTCTACTACAACGGTCTACAATGAACATCCGAGTAGAGTCGTAAAAATGGACTAAGTCCAGTAACTCGATCCCTCGATCTACTATAACAGTCTACAATGAACACCCGAGTGGAGTCATAAAAATGGACTAAGTCCAGTAACTCGACCCCATGATCTACTACAACGGCCTATAATGAGTACCCGAGTGGAGTCTTAAGAATGGACTAAGTCCAATAACTCGACCCCTCAGTCTACTACAACGGTCTACAATGAATACCCGAGTGGAGTCGTAAGAATGGACTAAGTCCAGTAACTCGACCCCTCGGTCTACTACAACGGTCTATAATGAATACCTGAGCGGAGTCTTAAGAATGGACTAAGTCCAGTAACTCGATCCCTCGGTCTACTACAACGGTCTACAATGAACATCCGAGTGGAATCGTAAAAATGGACTAAGTCCAGTAACTCGATCCCTCGGTCTACTACAATGGTCTATAATAAAGACCCGAGTGGAGTCGTAAAAATGGACTAAGTCCAGTAACTCGACCCCACGGTCTACTACAATGGTCTACAATGAGAATTCTAGTAGAGTCGTAAGGATGAACTAAGTCTAGTAGCTCGACCCCTCAGTCTACTACGTCGTTTTACCATAACGATCTAAAAGCTAAGGCGACCCTATGATCGAATAACCAGGGAGAACTGCCATGCCAAGAGGCACCACAAAAATAGACGAAACAATTTACTAAACGTTCGATGTATCCATGAAAAGGCAAAATGAGTTTTTCATTCATCCAAAAAAGGGGGGATCTATATGAAAGCCCCTCGACCATTACATAAAAAAAGAGAAAAAAGAGGGGTCTATGAGGCGTCATCCTTCTCTTGGTTGGCTACATCTTCCTCGATTGCCTCCTGAGCAGACAACGATTCAGCATCGGCCTGCAGCATAGAAAGGTTGAGGCCTGGGTATATCCTCATAGCTCGGCAGCGAAGGGTCTCGAAGCCACTGATAAAGTACTCCGTCGTCTCGTCGTTGAAGGCCTCAGATTCAAGATAGGCGGCTACAGCATCGCTAGTATCCTTCTCTCTCATGGACTTCTGTTGGGACTTCACCTCTTCCAGAGACGCCCGCAGAGCAGCAACAGTTGCCCTTTCTCCATTAGCCTCCCCTCTAGCCTTCTCCAACGCAGCCTCGATGCCTTGGAGCCTATACTCGATGTCGGTTAACTTGTCCCTCAAAGCCTTCCACTCAGCATCTACCTCAGACAATTTCTCCCTAAGATCCCCGATGAAATTGTTGGTTGCGAGTTAACGGTTGGCTAGGGCCGTCACCTTGGCCAGCACCTACAATGAGAAGATTCAGTAAGACACGAAGGAACGCAATCCATAAGAACAGGAAGAAAAGGAATCTTACCTTTTCGACGTCGAATAGGGTGCTCCTGGCCAATGTTTCAGTACTATTCGGCCAGAGGCTCTTCAGATCCTGCTCAAAAACAATCGAGCGTAGGTGACCTATAGCCTCAACCTCCTTGGCAAGCAAAGAAGGAGTGATTTTCTCCTTTCCCTTGGACGAGCCCTCCACACTATACGAAGGAAGATGCTCAACGCACTCGTCGAAGGAGGGAAGTGAGTCCAAAGCAGCCTCCAAGTCAATGATCAAAACGGGAGGTGGCGCGACAGGGGTAGGGGCCATTAGGGTCGACCCAGGAAGATCTTTCTACCCCGAGCCGTGCTGAGAGAATCGCGGCCTCTTCTGGGAGCCACCCGGGGTCGACTTGGCCGATACCCTCTTTAAAGAAGACTTTGACGGAACAGCCGATATATCTGCACGTGTAAAAAAGGCGTAAAAAAAAAGAAGAAGAAGAAGAAGAAGAGACCCTGACCAGCTGGAGGAGGCAAGCTAGGTGCCTAACCGACAGGAACAGAAGATGAGACAGAGGCCTGACCCACCGCAAGTGAGGAAGATGGGATCTCCGGGCCGAATAAGTACGCAAAGAGAGACTCGAAATTCACCAGCAGGGAGTAGTCCCGAACCGGGTGCGCAAAAGCCCACCCTAGCCTCTCGAGTTGAAGATCAGATAAGGGGTGCTCAGCTAACACTACAAAAACCAAGAACGTCAGACCGACTGAATGAATAAAGAGGAAAGCTGACACACTAAGAATTACCTCTTGGACGTGTCTCGCCCATATCTTAGGAACCGTGTGGATCCGATTGAAGGGTAACTCCCATGGGACCAACTCCAGACCATCCCCTGACGCAAAAAAAAACTTACTTTTCCAACCCTTGTTCGACGTTGGAAGACCTGCGATCAAGGCTCGGTCGGGAACCCTAGCCGTGAAGTACCACCACCCAGAATGCATCTCCACTGCCTTGTAGCAATACAGGAACTCAAAGACGGTGATATGATCCTGGCCGCCACTGCATGCAGGCCACAACACCATGCAGGCGATCAGGATCCTCCACGAGTTAGGCATGATTTGGCCTGGTGCTAAACGAAGATGGGTGAGGAGCTGACGGACAAAGAGAGGAATAGGGAACCGTAGGCCGGCCTCCAAAGCCTGTTCAAAGATGGAGACCTCCCCCGGAAGACAAGAACAGGCCCACTCGTCGAAGGACAGGACCCTTAGGTTAACCGACTCAAGAATCTGATAGACCCCACAAAAACCATCCAATCAAGACTTCGACAAAGTAGACATGATACCCTCGGCGGCAAACGGCATATCGGCAAACCAACCCGACCTAACCGGTGACGAAGGATGAGCCGAGTCGGAGGAGTCGGCACGAATGAGGTTCTCGTCAAGTGTCGTGACTGACTCGGTCGATTCAGAGAAACTGTCCATTCGACTGCAAGCGTATATGACACCCACCGAAGGGCCTATGACTTCTAAGAAACGAGCAAAGATATAACCTAGAAAGGATAAGTCAAGCCCTAAGGAATTTAGATCCGGCGGGTGTTGATGAGTACGGAGGCAGTAACGAAAACGAACAAAGTGAAACCTGAAGGGTGCCCCGGTAGAGTCTAGGGTGGTGTCCTAGGGGCAGCAAGAAGGGGTAAAGAATCTCGACAGCAGGAAGAAAGGCAGTAACCAGGGAACAATGCCGGAAGCGGAACAAAAAAGAGAGGAGGGAAGAGAAGAACCAGTATTCAAAACTAAAAATGTGCAAGGAGAAATGAAGTGGATGATACCTGACTCCCTTACAGCAGATGATCTCCTCAACACGACACAGGCACGAACGCGAGTAACCCACTTGAGAAGGACATAGGTTGATTCAAAGCAAAGTGAGAAAACAAGGGAACCAACCCGTACATATACCCTCCGAAGTCACCCTGAACCGTCGGATCACTCTAATGATCCCGGGCCGTCAGATTAAAGCATCATTTAGAAGAAAGCGACTGCAAACCCGCACGCCTTGTCCTCATTAATGGCACGGGGCTCCAGGAGGCGAAGACGAAGCGCCAGCACCCCAATCAACTCAGCTCCTCATATATTCCCCATGTCCGCTCGAATCAACGGATTGGAGGAATAGGGGGCATATGATGGAGTATGTGGACCTGAGATGGCTGAGCCGATTAATCGAGCGAACCTAGTGAACTCCACCGATTCATCTGGTTTGTTCAGAGAACCCAGCAAGGCTATTGACCGACCCAATAGAGATATGTCGCCCAACCGAGCATCGAAGATGAATACTATCAGCCGACCCGATAGAGATCCGTCACCCGACCCGATAGATACATAGGGTACCGACCAACCCCATTGTCGTCTAGGCGCTCAGGTGCAAAAAAACTGCTGAGGGATGACCGCTCACAACTTCTCGAGGCGACAAACGCACAACTAGGCCCAAGCGGACCGCAAATACGAAGCGGTTACGAAATGCAGGGTGCGACAGAATAACTGCCAATCCCACATCAACACGTGTTCCACTCCTCCACTTTCCAAGTAAGACAAAAGCGATTACGGGATGCAAAGCACGGGAGAGCAAGGACCAGTCCCACACCGACACATGCCCTACTCCTCTACCTTCTGGTAACCAACTCGAAGGAGGGATAGACGAAAAAGAGGATAAAAAGGGGAAAGGGGACCCAGAAGGGAGGTAAGCACAATTGATCCCGAAAAACAGAGAAAAAAGATTGGATTCTTCATTTTTTCCAAACTCTGACTAGGGCATCGGAGAGGTGTTGGCCGGCGTCACACCAACGTCATCCTACCACTAGTGTGCAGGAACCACAAAGATTCCAAATCAAGGGACATCATCAGACCATCTGACAGATCCTTTTCCGGGTATCATCATTTGTAATATCTATTCTTCGATCATAGTGAAAGCTCTTCTCTGTTTTCGCTCGTGGACGTAGGCTTCAAAGCCAAACCACGTAAATCGTCTTGCTCTTGTGGTGTGATTGTTTTCTACTTTATTTTCTCTATTCTTGTTTGTTTCATACGATCATAAATCTAGGTTTCGTATAACATAAACTTTCATTTTATTTTATTATTTTTTATATTTATAATTTGGTTAAATTTTTATTTATTTAATAGTGACCACTGGTGACCAGGACGAGTTACCCAGATAACTCGAATTGTCAGACCTCGAAGTCACTAGTCCGATCCTAGTTTTTAAACACTGGTTTACTTCCCTTCTTTCCTAAATGAATTTTTGAAGATGAAAATGGTAATTATAATTTTCAGGATTGAATGAACAATGGTTATTGCTACCAAATACTAAAATTAAGGATTATAATGAAAAATCTGGAAAAGTAGGAATTTAATACTTTTTGAAAATAAAGATTTCTATATTAAATTAATTTTAGAAAGTGCTCGCATATTGAAATAAATAAAGGTCTTGTGTCTGATTCATTATTGCCTAATAACTAGCTTGAGTCATTATCATCATCTACCACTACTGGGAAATCTTTGAACCACTCTAGCTAATGGCAATCAGTAGCAGCAGGTGGTTTTCTCTTCTTGTTTCCCTGCTGATTTTCTCCTACTTTTATTTGGAATTGGGCTTGACTGACGCCACAGATACCATCAAGCAAGGCGATTTCATCAATCGCTCGCAGACCATCATCTCCGCCGGCGGGAAGTTTGAATTGGGATTCTTCTCCCCTGCAAACTCCAGCAGTTACTACGTGGGAATATGGTACTCCAATCTGTCAGTTCAAACGGTAGTATGGGTTGCCAACCGAGATCAGCCACTCAACAATTCCTGTGTCTCCGGATTGACCATCGACAGCAAAGGCAATCTTGTGATTATGGTTGGGAGACGCATCTTTTTCACGCTATCGACGATGTCCGGCGGATCATCCAGCAGCAACACAAGTGCTACCCTATGGGATTCAGGTAATCTGGTTTTGAAAGATGACAACTTATCTATCTTATGGCAGAGCTTCGATTATCCTACAGATACATTGCTGCCAGGAATGAAACTTGGGTTCAGCTTAAGGACTGAGCAAACATGGTCGTTAACTTCATGGAGAAGTCCACGAGATCCTGCTCCTGGGCTCTTCTCTCTGAAACTTGATCCTGAAATTTGGACACAGTTTAACATCATGCAGGGATCGGAGAAGTACTGGAGTAGTGGGGTTTGGAATGGCCATTTTTTCAGCTTAATACCTGAATTCAAAACAATATCGTTCCTCATGAATATTACCTTTGTTTCCAATGAGAACGAGGCCTATTTCTACTATTCTCTTCTTGATACTTCTTTTATTTCCACAATAGTGATGGATGTGACTGGACAAATAGAGCAAGTCTTCTGGTTTAAGGTGGGTACTGCCTGGATTTTACATTGGTCTGAACCGAGATCTAGATGTGACATATATGCTTACTGTGGGGTTTTCAATAGCTGCAATCCCAATACCTTGCCCTTCTGTGGATGTCCGCATGGTTACAAATTATCTCATTCGGAAGGATGGAAAAGGAGGGATTGGTCCAATACGTGTGTTAAACTCACTTCGTTGGAATGTGGAAGCACGCATTCTGTTAATGGAGGAGACAAGGACGTCTTTCGACTTATGCCAAATGGATTCCTAGTGATGCCAGACATGGAAACCTCCGTGAAACCACAGTATATGACAGTTGGGAGTGCCAAAGAATGCGAATTGGCTTGCTTCAACAACTGTTCTTGCACTGCTTATGCTTACAGCAATGATAAATGTTCAGTATGGGATGGATCTTTGTTGACTTCGCCAAAATTTTCAGCCAATAACTCGAATGTCAGCAATCTCTATCTCAAACTTGAGTCTTACAAGCTTCAGGTGCCTGAAGGTAAGAAGAATGAGGGGATGGGATATCTGGAGGTAAGAAGAAAGAAAGGACGGTTCCTGTTATAGTTTGTGCAGTTTGTACATGTTTCAAGACATAATCAGAGCTGGACTAACATAGGCTCTGTTTAAATTTAGGAAGAAAGAGACGAGTTTGGGTATTTGTAGCAGTGCTCATTGCTTTGACTCTGCTTCTTTCATGGTTCTTCGCTTGTTGTATGTGGAGGAGAAAACTACCGCAGAAAGGTAACAATCTATCCCCCACAGATGAACATTCGCTATATACATGTATGGAATGATAGTCTCTTTGTTCTATTCCAAAACAGGGGAGAAGGATCGAAGCCAGGATTTGTTGTTCTTTGATTTGGATATTAGCAATGTAACTACCAATGATGAACTTTATCATGAAAATAAGTTAAAGGAAGGTGCAAACAAGGACGTTGAGCTACCATTATTCAGCTTTACCAGTGTATCTGCTGCTACAGATAACTTCTCTGCTGCAAATAAGCTTGGGGAGGGTGGTTTTGGTCCTGTTTACAAGGTAACATTTTGTTAGTCTTCTAAAATCACACTACTCTAGAATAAGAACATGATATGTAATGTGTTTCTCTTAGCATATCATTTGTGAAGTCAATGTCAATGTGCTTAAGACTGACAAGTAGATTCTTGAGACTTGAAAAGTATGCATGAAAATGTTCTTCCTGAACTAAAACATCAAATGAGCAAAAGGTTTATGTTTTAGGGAAAATTACTAAAAGGACAAGAAGTAGCAGTGAAAAGGCTTTCAAGAAGGTCTGGACAAGGACTAGAGGAGTTAAAGAATGAAACAATACTAATTGCGAAACTCCAACATCGGAATCTTGTGAGGCTCTTGGGTTGCTGCATTGAAGGAGAAGAAAAGATATTAATCTATGAGTACATGCCCAACAAAAGCTTGGATTTCTTCCTCTTTGGTAAGTGAATTTTCATACCACTAATTTTATCCACATTCTTTTCCTTCCTTTACAATATTTATAAGGTTCTTGCTATGCAAAGTGGCTGATAAACCTTGGGAGTTAAATTGCAACTACTCTCTTTAAGGTTTACCCATTGCTCCAACTTAAAGTAGATATCCAATATTATCCGTAATTCCTTTGAAATCACATTTCCACGCAGATTTTTAACTATAATTGTCTGTATTTTTCTGTTCATATCAACACGAATCACATGGTTATCTTATTAACATTTTTAGTGTGAAATTGAAGCAGATCCTACCAAACAAGGAATATTAGATTGGGTAAGACGCATTCGCATCATTGAAGGGATTGCTCAAGGGCTTCTCTACCTCCATCAATATTCTAGACTGCGAATTATCCACAGAGATCTGAAAGCCAGCAACATTCTGTTGGATAGTGACATGAATCCCAAAATATCAGATTTTGGCATTGCAAGGATTTTTGGAGGGAACGAGTCCCAAGCAAATACAAAAAGAATTGTTGGAACTTAGTAAGTACATGTGCGATTGATAAGAGCACCTATAAACACCACACACAAATTTGCACATGTACACCTGCACAAACATCAGTTGCAACCACTAATAAGTATTGAATGAATGATGGAATCCAGTGGTTATATGTCTCCTGAATATGCAATGGAAGGCCTGTTCTCAATAAAATCTGATGTCTTTAGCTTTGGAGTTCTACTGCTAGCGATTGTGAGTGGCAAGAAGAACACTAGTTTTTATCTTTCTGACTCCCTCAATCTCCTTGGATACGTAAGTGGCCAGAAAGACACCTGCACTTTGTTTAGATTTAATCGATTATGCAATCGAGTTTAACTTTTCAATGATTTCATTGTGTAACTGAAATTGAATTGTTCCAGGCATGGGAGTTGTGGAAAAATGAAAGGTGGTTGGAATTGATGGATCCAGCAGTGGGTGATCCACCATCCATGGCTATCCCTCTAAGATAAATCAATGTGGCACTCTTGTGTGTCCAAGAAAGTCCGACTGATAGACCAACCATGTCCGATGTTGTTTCAATGCTAAGCAGTGAGCTTACAACTCTTCCTTCACCTAAACAGCCTGCTTTTTCTACCAGGGGAAGTCTAAGGGATGCAAACTCATGTAAAATCAGGCCCGGAGTTTGTTCAGCAAATGATGTAACACTTTCAACCATGAAAGCCCGATGAAGTTTCACTCAGCATTGTAATTAGTTCATTAAACCAATCACTTTAGTCTTTTTCTTCAACCGTGATTATTCTTTATTACATTAGTTTTCTTTGGTAAATAGTAAATATATAGTTTCCATCCTCTAATTTGAAGATCGAACTCAACGCATGCATATTTTAAAATATAGTTAGCCGTCAGCCTACTACATAATTGGGCTTGTGATGGACTTTGCTGGGATCTGGCCAGGTTCTTAACTCAATAAAATCTAATTGTAGCCTTAAACTGGCCATGTGAAAGGGACCTATAGTTAATTAGTCTAACTCAGTAAATCAAAGAGGCCAAGAACCTGGCAATCAGAAATCATAGTCACCCGACAGAGAGGGCTCCAGTTCACATAGACGCATAATCAAAGCCTAAATTATTTTTATTCTATAATCTCCTGCAGGGTCAACTAAGTTCTAGGTACTGACATTTGCATGTAATTAAAAAAAAAACATTTATACATGTGACAGTGGAGATAGATGGAAACCAAAATCCGAAAGCTCCTCAAATGGTGCAAACAATGTCACACTAGCCCAAGGACTCACAACCAAAAAAAAGAAGATGAAGAATCAAATAGATGAAGATATAGGGGAAGTGATAAACATTACATAACTTGAGAGAAATACATCACTTGTATGAACCACCACTTGCACTAGATATGGAGCTTAAAAATGTGTTAGATTTGCACTTTGCTCCAGGTTTGGAGGAACTTTTTAAGGGCTTTTTCAAGGGAAAATTTTGGAGAAAACCACTTAGCAGGTATATAGAGATGTTAGGAAGAGAATGATGCATGAACCAACACTAAACATAAAGTTTCTAATGGTTTTTCATGGGTATAAGAAGGAAAAACGGGATTATATGGAACCTTGATGAATGACTATGGTTGAATGGATTTGATTGACTAAGACTAATGGAGACAAAGTAATGGTTTAGTGTGAATTGATGAGGTGCATGGGAATTGAAAGGAGGTTGTATGAAAAAGAGAAGAATGTGACAAGGGAGGGAACAAAGAACTAAATGATGATAAGTTCCAATGAGCTGAAGGTTTTCAAGAGAGTGAGAATTTAGGTTTATAGGAAATAGGAAGTGAGGTGGAAGAAAAGTGTAGTGGAGTGATATGTGACATCGAAATGTATAAGTGGGGCCCATATTACAAAATGACCAAAAAAGACCCCCACAAAGAAAATTACAATTATTACCTCACTACATCACTCAAAATAAATAAAAAACTATCTAGAAAATACACTTTTATTTTTAGCACTCCCTTTTAAAGTGATTTTCTAGAAATTAACCCAAACTTAGTTCTAAGAAAGTCAAAAGGACCTTTGGAGAGTCACTTGGTGAAAATGTCAGCAAGATTGTCATCAATTTGCACATCAAAAGGACCTTCACGAATAAAATGATGTTCAATCTCAATATGTTTGGTCCTTGCATGAAAAACCAGATTTGTTGCAAGCTTTCAAACACTTTGGTTGTCACCATAAATAATTGTTGATTTGTGAATTGATGAAGAAACATTCTTGAACGATCGTCGTTGTTGAGATAGAAAAATACCATGATTAAATATTACCAAATTTCCCCTGACAGTCGCCGCCAGTTGGCAGTTCACAAGTCGCGTGCCATGGAAACCCACAATGACTGACCATCCAGTCGTGGGCTAGGAAATCGTTGCAGGTAAAATAGTAGTAGCAGGCCAAAGAACCAAAGAATGCAAGTTCAATATAAATTCGGATTTTGGAGGTTATTTTCATGGAAATGACATCAATGGAATCCTGGGACATCTAGAAATCTAATGGAAGCACAAAACAGGCCCCAATAAGTACAAGTTTATGGGAAAATACATTTCCACACCAAAGATGACTCTTCATGTAGCAAGAAGATATATTTGGCATGGACTCTAACTTCATTCGTTCATACATATATATAAACCAACAGCCAAACAAATTTGGCATTCTTTTCACTCTTGCATACATACAAAGTTCACAATTTCTTGCTTTAAAGTGCAAGACAAGTTGAAGCACACTCTTTCTTCTCCTACTTCTTCAAGTTTGCAAACTATCAAGCTTCTTTCTTCTACAAGGCTGAAAGTCATTACACATTTGCAAATCCCTTTCAAGAAGGTAACAAAGGAGCTTGAATCTTGAAAAATGATGTTAATGGCTAGGTAAGATTGATTGTTAAAGCTTATTCTTGAATTTAGAACAAGTCTTGTAATCTGAAGAGTTGAATAAAAGAGTCAAAGTTTCATTATCTTCTCCTTCTTCCCTTTTATTTTATATATTTTGCAACTTTTGCTTGATCTACAAGTCGAGTAACAAGAAGATAATTAGAAATTCGTTACCTAAAATAATAGTAATTAACAAGCACTCTTAAGAGAGTTTGGAGTAATAGTTATCATTCTAAAATAATAAACTAACCCTTAAAAGGTTGGGTAATTTAAATATCAAGTTTCAATCCTCTCTTGAGAGCAACGAAATTTAGTATTATTAATTTCTAGCACACCCGGTGGGACATTACTTTCCTCTCATCTCTCTTTTTGTTCTGTTGTACTAATGGGTGTCTTACTTTCTTCTAGGATTCCCAATGGAAAAAATGCAACCATGGAGGCCTCTCTTGGCACCCCACGAGGCTATTCAACTATGACATCATCAACACCAAAGATATGGGTTGATGCTCCCTTCTCCCCACCATCCAAGGTGGCTATAATGACCCATCCTTGGTAGGAGGAATCACCTTTCTTCTACAAGTTGTTGTCACAGTGATGCCGACATCTGTTAAGGATAGTGCACATGTAATACATAAGATAACCACTCGTAGGATTGTAACTCCCACCACACCCCACTTGCTTTCAACTGAAACAAGGGGATAATGCTACCCAAATTGCTACGGACAATCTGAAAATGAGATGGGTTGTCAAACTTGGGCCCCTCGAACTTGAAAAAGTCACAAAATTATGATGCAACCATGCCTGAGGCAGCCCAGTTGCACCAACAAGTTGCTGCCAGGACTCCACAATCGCAACCATCACCAAGCAGTCATGGCCTACCTCCCAGTCACAGCTCCAAACCAAGTAGTTGCAGGCTCCAGCTCAATTGCAAACTCCAACCCAATCATGGCTTCAAGCCTAGTCATAGCTCTCTTCCAAGTTGCAGACCGTAGTTTGTGTCACCCTAACCCGCATACCTAAAGTTGAAAGGTGGTTGGAATTGAAAGATTAAAATTAAGAATTGTCATTGATTTGCACTTGTAGTAATTGAATTATATCTTGACGTGCACTGAATTCCAAAATCTATGATAATATCTAAATTGGAACCTTAAGTGGGGTTAATTAATTTTTATAAATCCTATTCACCCACCTCTAGGATAAAACTTAGACTTTCAATTAGTATCAGAGCAAGGTTGTTCTTACTCAGTCTAACAACCGG
>JAOXJP010228853.1:0-11050 GCA_025762735.1 Platanus orientalis | reverse complement strand
AGCATTATCAAAGGCAGGGATCTATTATCTAAAGGCCTCCACTGGAGAGTCGGTAATGGGAAGGAGATTGATATTTGAAAGGATCCATGGGTCCCCATTACCTCGGATTTTAAACTTACCCCTTCTTCTCAAGAGCCTCCCTTGGTGCATAAAGTATCCCAACTCATAGACCCGGTTTCCAAAGAGTGGAACCTAAGTAGAATAAATGATTTAATCCCATCATATGTGGCGAATAGTATCCGTAGAATCCCCCTTCCACAATCGGATCTTAATGACAAAATGGTTTGGACCCCGGATAAAAAGGGGATTTTCTCGGTCAAATCAGCCTACTTCCTTTCTACCTCGCCAAACCCCTAGGTTTCTTCTACATCCCCCCATCCCTCTCATGTCACCCCTCCTCCCTTTCCTTGGAAACTATTTGGGCTCTAAATGTTTTGCCTAAAGTAAAGCATTTTCTCTAGCGTGCATGTAAAGAAGTTCTTCCAGTTAAAGAAAATTTAATGGTTAGGAAAATCTCTGTTTCGGACCTTTGTCCCTTGTGTAAAGAGGAAAAGGAGTCCACCATGCATTGTTTGGTTAAGTGCAAGTGTGTGCCCTGATTTGGTTTGCTTCCCCCCTTAGTTTGAGAACCTCCATTGAAAACACGATCAGGTTCTTTGATTAGATCAAATCTTGGTTAGATATGGTCTGCCTCTCAAAGTTTGATCGTGTTAATAATTTGAGTATTATTGCTATCTTCGCATGGAACATCTGGAAAGCCCGAAATAAAGCTGTGTTCGATAAGCTACAATTTAATATGCTTAACTCTTCTTCTGCTGCTTTCAGGATCCTTCATAAATCCTATGTTAGATCAGATTCCTTTCTGATCCCGGATGCTCGGAATGACAGTTTTACTTGGTGCCCCCGGCAATGGAATCAATGAAGATCAATTTTGATGGATCTTTTTGCTTAGACTCTCTCTCAGGTGGAGTTGGGGTTGTGATCAGGGATTGGAGGGGAGAATTTGTTTATGCCAAAGCAGATTGTTGTTTGGCGGACTCAGTGTTGATAGCGGAGTGTCGGGCTGCTTGCTTAACTTTGTCTACAATTCACGAAATGGGGTTTAGTTGCTTGATCCTAGAGGGTGACTCTCTTGAAGTCATTTCCCTTCTCTCGGATTCTCTTGGAGAGATTCCTTGGTCCATCAATGGTCTTATTCATGTTTGTCGTGGTCTTATTAGTTCCTTTTCAAACTTTTGTTGTACGCATGTAAAGCGCTGTGCCAACTCAATGGCTGACCATTTGGCCAAGCATGGTGCTAGGGTTCTTTTGCTCAAAACTTGGTTCTCTTCTCCTCCCCTTTGGTTGGAGAATGATTTGTATTCTGATGTTGTTGCTCTTGAGCAACTGCCTTCTTCTTAATTTTATATCTATGCTTCTTACCAAAACAAAACCTAGCCTAGCAAATAGTACTGACTCAAGACAACCATTTATTCACATTTTCAACACTATAACAACTTTTTAGACACTAGGCATAAAAATCATGTAAATCTTGACCATTCAATGTCTAGACAAATTGATTGTTTGATGTCTAATTTACCCAGAAAGGATATCATTTCCTATATGAAGCCATTTAAGATTGAAGAATTTTCTCTTCAACTTTTTGTCTTCTAGCTTAAGAAGTTAGACTATCTTCTTTGAGGATGAAACTCACCAAAGCCATTGCATTTGGATAGTGAGAGTCCATTTATTGCTTTCTTCTTTTTTCTACTTTTCTCCAAAATCCATCATTGTAAAAGGTAGGAAGTCCATGTGCCATAGGATTTAGTCAGATGCTCTAAGAGGCCTGCATATCTTGGCTTTAAATAAAAAAATTAAAAAAAAAATCCATCATTATAACGTCTCAAGTACAGCTCACTATTTCCTCCTTGTACTGTAATAAGGAAAAATACCAAGATCATACAATCCAAAAAACCCCGACCCACTCGATGGTCCTTATTAAGAAAACCTGTTGAGGCCTTGTGATAACAACCTGAATGATAGTGATGCCACTAAAGAAAGGTTCTACTGTTCAACAACTTTTTGACATCGAGATTTATAAAAGAACTGGGGTGTCCTATCAGGCTATCACTTCCCCCTCCTAATGCTCGACACCTAAAAATCCTTGGGACACCTCAAAGACCCTAAGATGACTCCCGAGGCGTGACCTGGATCCCAAGTATCTAAGCACCAAGAAAGGAAAGTCACCTCACTACCAGTTGTCTAGCACCAAAGATCACGTAGGATGTCAACCTAGTAGGGAAAATAAGAGTCTCACATTCTGTATTTAGAGATAAGAACAATCTAGAAGTTGTTACTAAAAAAAATATTTTGCTACAACTAGCTTAACAAATTGAGAAGAGACAAAATAGGAGAAAATCATTATGTTAATTGATTAAAACGGAAAGATCAGGTCTGCGCCATGATGAACGCGGGAAGATCCAGACGGAATCTTACCTGATATGCATCTACTTGAGCCAATAAATAAGGTGGACATTTAGCTCAATAGGTATAGGAAAAATAATTCTAACAAGAGTTTTGCATTCTACAGTTATTCCCATCTGACTTAATCGTCGAAGAGTGTGAGGTCGACACCCCTACAGGTGTCACTGTTCTTTTGCTCTTCTGCTTTCTCTCACAGGGACCATTCCGCCAGAGATCCTGACCCATCATGGAATCATTTGACTAGTGTTGGGACGCTTATGAAACCGGTATCATCATAATGCATCACTATTTTTTTATTTTTGGTAATAGAATGTTAAACTTATTATGGGTTCTTTATTGAAATCCTAAAATTACCTGATTCCTCTTTCTTATTACATTTCGGTTTGTGATAACTCAAGATGACACAACTTTGGATGGTCACTTTTATGTGCAAATGTTGTACAAAATCAAAATGAGATGGTTTCACTCTTTGTCTCCATCTAATCGTCCGGATTTGAATGAAATAGAAATGATGAATAGAATTGAAAAAAAAAAGGGAGAAACGGATGGATTTGAAAAGGATTAGAAATGGAATAGAAATCAGTACAACGATTCCATTTGTTATTTGATTGTCAAAAGATAGAAAACAAATTTAGTAGAATCCACTGGAGATCAACAGCCAACACAATAGAGAAGAGGTACAACAGGACATGATAGGTTTCACGATAGACAGTGAAAAATGAAATCTGAAATACAAATGAAATAAATTCAATTGGATTTGTACAAATATCGATAGGTTTCTAATTCGACCAACCAGATATGGAAAAACCATCTAATCAATAGAATCCTATACCAATTCTATTGGATTTGGCTTAAATCTAGACGAACAGACACAGCTTGGTGATTTTCAAAAGCAGCTTTGATGTATGGGTACCAACCCGTAGCCGTACTTGCCAAAGATATCTTGTTTTACATCTTAATCATATATATATATATAGATATTGTTGGTTAAGATCTTAATTAGATGATTAATATTATATGTTTGCTGTTTTCAGACCTTAATAAGAGGTTTAGTCATAAAGGATTGAGTATTCAATGTTCTATACAAGAGGTTGGGCTCTAATTTATGCGATGCGATCATTGAGGGTGGTTTCTAATTGAATACACCATGAATCCTGAGGGTGCTTGTACCATCTTATAGGTTTCGCCTGCAGTTCACAAACTGAGGGGACAATTGGATTAGCATCTATACAAAGACTATATGATAAAGTGGTCAGTTCAGCTCGTTATATCCATCTCTTTCCACCTTTATACCTAAGTAATCATAGGACATAAGCTCAAAGTCTAATAAAGCTACCCAAATTCAAAAATATAGATTTTGGCTGATATCACAGGTTTGATCAGTTCGTATGTAGTAGTTATGGGGGCACTTCGCTTTTGATCTCATCTTCTCACTGATAGATGGCCTTGATATGCAAGGACATCATCTATTAAACCAATAGTGCCGCACCAAAGAGAGTTTATTTAGAAGAAATAAAACACACACACACACACACACACACACACAAAGGAAAAAAGGGCCCAACCGGGTTCGAACCGGTGACCTCTTGATCTGCAGTCAAATGCTCTACCACTGAGCTATGGACTCATTTGCTTGTACAAAAAATTCTATTATTTATAAATGCAAAAAATATATTGATAAGTTTAACGAATAACCCCAATTTTTCTTAAACATCAATATCAGAACTCATAGGATTTACCGAAAATATATAAAATCTCAAGAATGGGTCCACGTTTGGTCAAAAGACAAATTAACAAAAGAGGAATGCTAAAGTTGGGCTATAATGGGCCGAGCTTTTCCCTACTTTATTTGGGCTCTGGCTCAGCTTGGCTTATATGAGTTAAGCGGAGGTTGCAGCATCCAATATTATTAAAATTGAAGCTTCCAATAAAGCCTGGTGAAGAGTTAGGTTGTTCTGTCCAGGATGTACCGTTGGCCTCCTCACAGGGGAGGGTGTGGGCTCAATGCACTTTTCGGCATCACTAATACAGTCGAAGTATGAAAATTATTCTATCAAACATTCCCATTAGAAAATTTAAAAAAGCTGTTGATATACATCTTTCATGTACACGTGTCTGAATGGTACATTCTTGTCCCTTTGCACTGCGATCTGCTCTACAATGATAGATGGGGTTTGCTAATTGCTATCACATGGAGAGCTGATACGACAAATCTAGCCCATCCGGATTACAGAGGGTGAAAATTTTCTTATAGAGGATGAGAAATCGACAATTTATCCTGTAGGGTAGAGCTTGCCACTTGGAAAGGGGGTGATGTGAATGAAATATGTAGAATGTCGGAAAAGATTAGGTACGGAAATCTGCTTTTCCTGATGTATTGGAACAGCATCAGGGGTGGACACATCAGCATTGAAAAGTGATAAGCACCTCCAAAAAGTGAAAGTCACTTTTCAGCACTGATGTGTCAGCCCCCTGATGTCATTCTAATACATCAGGAAAAACAAATTTACGTACCTAATCCTAGCTCATAGAATGTAGACCCTTGTTCGGTTGCAACCCCCAGTGATTTTGTGCAACATTTGTCTATATACTTGATGTAACACAAGCTAGCATTACATGACCTTGAATCTTGATGGGGGAAAATATCGAGGCCCTTATAAATTGACCCCGACAAACCAACCGGGTCCTAGATCTAGGGGAACCAACCTAAAGAATTCTTGAGAAGACCAACCTAAAGAACCTTCAGAGACCCCCTAACCCAAAAATGCCAAGGCAATCGGCGAGACGCCTGACTATTGAGTAGTTAGACACAACCCAGAAACATCGAGTTATTTGTCCAACCCCTCGGTACCCGACTCCTCGAGTAATCCGGAAATAGTCTCGGGCTCTTACTTAGATCACTCAACTCCAAAAGACTAGTCGTAACCTTGAGACACCATATATCTGAGAATCCTCGACAAACAAAAAATATAAAGACCCCGACTACTTTGCTTAAAGATGAGCACAACCCAAAAATCGTTATCAGGAGAGAATATTTTCTACAGCTGGCCTGACATACTGAGAAAATGACAAAGAGAGCAAGGGGAAACGCTGCAAAGAACGTGGGAGAAAGAGACAGGTGAGATCTCATTTGATACGCCACTATTCAAGCCTATAAGTATGGGTAACGACTTGCTTTTTAGGTATGAGAGCACAAAAACCCTAATTTGAAAATCCTCTCTTCAACATCTCTTTGTCATCTAACTTGAACGTCGGAGAGCTAGAGGTCGGCGCCTAGCTTCTTGACTCTCTCTCTCTTAGTGTTGTGCAAGGTTCATTCAGTCAGAGACCTAGGCTAGCCATGCGACCATCTGATGGTGTAGAGGTACTCTCAGTCCGATACATCTTCAGTTGGCACCGTCTGTGGGATAGGGGCTTCCTTGAGAACCTAAGGTCTACATGGCTGAAACCAGGTCAATGACGGCTCAACACGACCCAGGTGCCAGAGTAGACAGGCAAGAAGCCTCCGTCTCCAATGGAGTACGCTGAGAAATTCCATGGGTGGTTGTCCTCAAACAAAGGATCCAAGGATTAACTGCAAGTGTGTAGCTACTGATGGAGCAAAACCGAGAAATTATACAAGAGCTGAGAAGCCGGAGAGACAATCCCAACAACCACAATGCAGGACGGTTGGGACCCCACGCCCCTCCAATCAGAAGCCGTGATGGTGGTCAGGGACATGAAGATGAAGTAGGAAGCGCCACGACCTCCTGATTCCAGGAGGCGAGCTAGCTCAGGGAAATAGTTCATACCCTTGACCTCGGGGAGGAAAGGATAGAGGATGTAAGAAGGGAGATGACGACCATGAAGGAAGCCATCAAAGGAAAGGCCCCAACCACCGTCGACGAACTGATTCAGAGGACAGACTATCCATTCACTCTGAAGGTAATGGCTCGACCACTTCCTAACAAATTTAAGCCACCTCAAATGGAAATGTTAGTCGACAACAAGGATTCTCTCAAGCATTTGGAAGTGTATAAGACGAATATGAACCTCCAGGTAGCCCCTGATGAAATCATGTGCCAGACCTTTCTCACATAATCAAAGGGTTCGCCCGAGTTTGGTTCAGTCAACTGAAGCTTGATAACATCTCAAATTTTATAGAATTAAGTCGACAATTTGTTGGCTACTTCATAGGTGGCCAGAGACACCGGAAGCCTACTACCTATTTGTTGAATATCAAGCAAAGCAAAGGCAAGTCCCTCCGGGACTACATGTCACGGTTTAACAAATAGATGCTGCAAGTGGATGATGCTGAGGAAAAGTTTATTGTGGTTGCTCTCATGGCGGGGTTGCTACCCTCCAAGTTCCTCTTCTCTCTAAAAAAAAACCCTCATCCCATATGGCCGACCTCATGATGAAGGCACAGCAGCACATGAACTCTGAGGACTCCCTCAACGCTTGACAAGAGTGAGATGCCAGATCTAGCTCACAGTCAGACAAAAGGAAAAGAGAGTAGCAAGCTACATGAGAAGAAAGGGGCAACCAGGCGAGAGAAGGAAACGGTAACCGCGGGGTCAGACCCCGGGTCAATCTCCCCCCAAGTAGGTTTCATAACTACACCCCCCTTAATGCACCCGTAGAACAAGTGTTTTTGTACATCAAGGATGACTAGAGCATTAAATGGCCAGAGAGAATCCGGGCTCCACTAAAAAAGAGAAATTGCGATAAGTATTGTTGTTTTCACCAGGATCATGGCCACGACATAAACGATTGTTTCAACTTGAATGAGAAAATAGAAGCCCTTATCCAACGAGAACAATTGGAGAGATTTGTTGTAGGGCGTCACCCAATTAAGCATGAAGACACCCACCGGGACCCTCCTATTCGGGAAGAGAAAAGGCCGGAAGGACGGATAAGGGAAATTAAAGTAACAGCCGGTGGGTTTGGCGAGGGAGGAGAGTCTAACTTAGCAAGAAGATCACATGTGAGGAAGATTCGCACCAAAGAGACCGACAGATGGTGATGACAGAGATGCCGACCAAGAATCAAAAGGTAGAGCATCCCCCTATCACCTTTTCTACAGAGGACACCTGAGTAAGTCAGTTGTATGATGACATGCTGGTAGTGACGTTAGTCATTTCAAACTACATCACACTGTATCCTCATTGATAATGGGAGCTCGGCAAATATTATCTACCTCCCAGCCTTCGACCAGATGGGTATTGGACGAGACAAATTTAAGCCCGTTCAAACGCCCTTGGTTAGATTCACAGGTGATAGGCTACTCCCACTCGGAATCGTCGGCTTACTAGTTACTAATGGGGTGGGAGACCAACAGGTCACCAGGGTAGTTGATTTCTTGGTGGTTGATTGCCCCTCTACTTACAATGCAATCTTTGGAAGGCCGACGTTGTATCGATTGAGGGAAATCACCTCAATCTACCATCTTTTAATGCCCTTCCCAATTGAGGAAGGAGTTGGGGAAGTCAAGGAGGATCAAGTGGCGGCCAGAGAATGCTATATGATCTCACTCAAAGGGGAACCGGCCCCAACGGAGACTATGACAATTGATAGTCTGGAAGTTCGAGACGAAAGGACCCGGGCAGTTGCAGAGCCAAGAGGATAACTTGAGAATATCATCCTTGACTCAATAATGCCCAACCTAGTGACCAGGTGCGGTCAAACCTGCTAGAAGATTTCAAGAGGCAATTGTAAAGCTTCCTCATTGAGAATCGAGACATATTCGCCTAGACGCATGAAGACATACTAGGGATAGACCCCCAGCTAGTCGTATACCGACTAAACGTAAACCCGGCCTCGAGGCTTGTCAAGCAAAAGAAGAGAAACTTTACCCCAAAGAGAAATCAGGTCATCACAGAGGAAGTAGAGAAACTGCTAAAAGCCCGCTTCGTGAGGGAGGTCCATTATCCCGACTAGTTGGTAAATGTAGTTATGGTACGAAAGCTTAACATGAAGTGGCGTATGTTGTCGACTTCACCGACCTCAACAAAGCGTGCCCCAAAGATAGCTTTTCTCTTTCTAGGATCGACATTCTGGTGGATTCGACAGTTGGCCACCAAACCCTTAGCTTCATGGACGCATTCTTGGGGTATAACCAGAAAAAAATGCATAAGGCCGACCAGGAGAAGATGAATTTTGTCACCGACTAGGGGCTTTATTGTTACGAGGTCATACCCTTCGAGTTGAAGAACACAAGAGCAACCTACCAAAGGTTAGTCAACAAGATTTTTAAAAACCAGATCGAGAAAAACGTCGAGGTGTATATGGATGACATGTTCATGAAAAGCCTCATAGTCAAGCAACATCTGTCAAATTTGAGTGAAACATTCCAGACCCTGAGGAAGTATAAGATGAAGCTCAACCCCGACAAATGTGTTTTGGAAGTGTCTGTTGGGAAGTTCCTTGAGTTTATGGTGTCCTAGCAAGGGATAGAGTCGAACCTTGAGAAGGTGAAGGCCATTATCGACATATAGCCACTGAGGAACACAAAAGAAGTGCAACGGTTGGCTGAAAGGGTCGTAGCTTTAAGCATATTCATATCTCAGGCCACGGATAAATGCTTCCAATTTTTTTGTTTGTTGAAAAAGGTGTTTCGATGGGATGAAGAATGCGATAAGGCCTTCCAAGAGTTTAAGGACCATCTTAGTCGCTTGTCATTGATCAATAAGCGAACATAGGGCTAGACACTCTATGTGTACTTGTTGGTATCAGGAACAACAATTAACTCAATATTACTCAGGGAGGATAGTGGAGTACAAACGTTGGTATACTATACTAGTAGAGCCTTCAGGGCGCAAAAGAGAGATACCCGAGGACTGAGAAGATGGCGCTCGCACTGGTTGTCACAACCTGACGACTAAGGCCCTATTTCCAGACCCATACCATCCGGGTGCTCACTAATTAGCCGCTTAGAACCATATTTCATAAACTCGAGACCTTCGGGAGACTAGTTAAGTGGTCAGTGGAGCTTAGCGAGTTCGACATCGAATACCTGTCACGACCTAAATCCATGACCATGAAGTGGGCTGAGTTTGGATCTGTGACATGGGAATGATCCTCCCCGAACCCGTTTCTTATAGCGGAGAGATTATCGAGCTCAAAGTGGGTCACTAACCCTCTTACCTAATCAAATGTCCCTTTTTTCATGTAAATTTGTTTTCTTATCCTTTAACATCCATTTAAATCGACATAAGATAAACACATTGCAGTGAAATAGAATAATAATGATATAAACCAAATAAGTGCAACAGAATTAATAGTACCATAATGACCATCCAAAAATATCTTATAACCATCCAAGATAAAAAGAGCCTACACCTACCCATAAAGTATATAAAATCCTTACCCATGAAGGGGCCCATCTCAAATAAATAAGGTACTACATTACTGATAAAGTAAACTAAAACTGAAGTGAAATGTATCATCCTTGGGCTTGAAAGCCTATTCCTCATCTCCTTCTCTTCCTAAGGCACAATCCAACCTGTACACCTACACATCTGCGGATAGTGCCAATTGGGGTAAGCTTGACGGCCTTAGCAAGAAGGTATGCAGTTTATACAATACTAAAAGAAGCCAAAGATAATCATAGTAGCAAATAGAATGAATCAAGATAAACTAAGAAATTAAAGTTGGAATGAGAGTATATCACATTTACTAAACATGTATCCCTACTATAAAAAGAGTATACACATGTCATAAGATAACTATAGGAGAGTCCAAAGTGAACTAAATTGAGGTCATGCATATGCCACATACTAAGTATTATATGTACATGTCAGGTGCTACATACCTCATGCCAAGTACTGCATGCTACATGTCAACTCATAAGTAGTCTTTATCACATAATAAAATCCAATGTAAATGAAATATGTAAAGTCTCTGTCAAATCCAAACATATAACCCATGTGAGGATTTCCGGTAAAACAAATCACATAACTCATGTAAGAGTCTCTGACAAACTAAAACACATAACACACATAAGAGTCTCCGGTGTAACATATCATATAGCATATATTGGGCTACTAGGACCGTCTTCACCTATTAATGTGACCCGGTGATTGGGTACCTGAAGCTATAAGGCTAACCCACAAAGGGGTTTACGTGATCATAAAACCAATGGGCACGATGGCCGTCTTCACCTATTAATGTGACTAGATGATTAGGTACCTGAAGCCATAAGGCTAACCCACGAAGGGGTCTTTGGGGTCATAAGACCAATGGGCACGATGGCAATCTTCACCTATTAATGTAACCTAATGATTGGATACCTAAAGCTATAAGGCTAACCCACAAAATGGCCTACGGACCCATAAGGGGTAACTTATGAAAGGGTCTCCAAGCCCACAAGGGATAACCCACATAAGAGTCTACAGGGCTACGTCCAGCCAACTCATATAAGGGTCTCCGGGGTCAAAAAGACCATACACATATATAAAAGTCATAAGGATCAACCCACTTAGGGGTCTCCAAGCCCAATAGGACATATTCTCGCATTGGGGTATCATATCAAATTCTCACATTCAAAACCATGTTTTTTGTAAAATAAGGTAGATACTATATAATCATGTCATTTAAAATATCTATG
>JAOXJP010228852.1:0-11051 GCA_025762735.1 Platanus orientalis | reverse complement strand
GGGGTTTTGAGGTAAGTGGCGAGTAGGGAAATTTGTAGGGTGTTTTACATCCACCCCAAAAGAACTTCCTGTTATATTGTATGGGAACAATGTACACATACATGTAAGGGTACTATAGTCTTTGGTATTGTAGTAGGGTAAATAAGAAAGACTGGCTGTGAGAGATCAACAACTCTATATGTATTTTTCTCCGAATTCATACTTTTCCCTTCTTCTTTACTAAACCCTAGAAAGCTCTTCATCACTAAATCCTACTTGGTATCAGAGCTTGATAGATCTGAATATATGGTGATTTGTTGTGATGATTTGCGAATGATTTGAGACTGTTGGATATTTTTTAGTTATTTTTCAAAAATTTCAGAGAATTTTCTCAGATCTGATAGCATGCATCAACTGAAACTTGACAACAAGCCAATACAAAGTTGACCCAACCCCATTTAAAAATTACTTTTTCTGTCATATAATCTCAATCTCACTTTGCCATTATGGCCTTTTTTTTTTTGGGAATTGGATATATTATTTTCAGTTATTTTATATTTATTGTTTTAGTACATGCTGCTCATTATAGATGTCTATTTACTTAAATAAATACAAATTTGACTAACTGCTCTTCCATGCTCTGCATAAGTTCATTTGCTAGTACAAACGTAAATTGGAGAGAGAGAGAGAGAGAGAGAGAGAGAGAGAGAGAGAGAGAGAGGCTATGTTATGAGTTATTTTTCCTAATTAAGTTTATCTGATTAAGTGATGATTACGTATACATAATGTATTAACTCATACTGGACTTTATTCTCCTAGGTGAAGTTGTGAACCATAAGATGGGCTTCTCTGGAGTCTGCTATTCTTTTTGTTGTCAATGTGGGTTTGATTTTGAACTCAGCTCTGTTGTGCCATGGAGGAATCACAAGTAGCTATGTTAGAAAGCCTGAGAAAACTGTTGATATGCCACTTGATAGTGATGTGTTTCGTGTGCCTCCAGGCTACAATGCACCTCAACAGGTGTGTTCTATTCTTCTCTTTCTGATTCTTTATAGTCAAGATTTGTTTATTTTTTTGGTCATTTATTTTTGTTTGTTTATTTAAGAATATTTTAATAGTTCTTTTCTTCTCTTTTTGATTTGTTAATCATCATCACAAAAAAAAAAAAAAAAAAAGCATTTCTTGTGGATCAAACCATTTTGGTCCTTTCATATTTTTTTTTAATATCTATTATGCTTTGTATTCGTATCTTGTTTCTTCCATACTGGTCAAAGATTAAAATTTGAACGAGTTTCCTTTTAATTTTTTTTTAAAGAAATACATTCTTGTTTATTTAAATCTCTACTTAACTTTAAATTAAATAGGATGATTCCTTACTTTTAATGGGTTTTGTTTTAATATGTTCTTGTTTATTTGATTACCCACTTTATTTTTATTTTTTTCGTTCTTAAGATTAAATTGGGATGGTCCATCCTATCATGTAGGGAAGGCAGTGATCATCTCTTGGGTCACTCAGGATGAACCTGGCTCCAACACAGTACTTTACTGGAGTGAAGATCACAGGCATAAGTCCAGTGCTGAGGGCATCATGGTGACCTACAAGTTCAACAATCACACTGCAGGCTACATGCATCACTGCGTCATCAAGAATTTGAAGGTTCAACCATTTAAATGTATCTGTTTCACCACAATATCTCCAGTCATTATTCCTCTGATTGGTTTGCTCAGCATTTTTTGTAGGATCTGCTACTTGAAATTAGGACAGAACTAATTATCCTAAACTGGTGGACTGGTGGGGAATAAGATAGAACTTGGTAACCAAATTCATTATTATTATTCAGTGTAATAATTGTTTTTTTGTTTTGCAGTTTGACACCAAGTACTACTACAGGGTTGGGATTGGAAACACTATGTGGCAGTTCTAGTTTAAAACTCCTTGTGTTGGCCCAGATGTTCTTTATACTTTTTGTTCTCATAGGTAATTTTGTTTCATCAAATCATTCCGTTAGTCTCTTTTAGTTGTGACTTCTACAAGCTATATCCCATGTTTATTTGCATGAATTAATTTGGAATTTGGATTGATTCTCATGAAAATTTCCTTAGCTAATTTTCTAGTTTATTACGAAGTGAAGGAAGGCATAGTGTTACTCTTTATTGGAGGATTTATCTAGATGCTCTTACATAATACATGTGGAAACCATCGTGTGGATGCAAGCTCACTCTGTGTATGTTAACTTGTGATGGAGGTGGTAACGGTGTCCTATTGGTATGGGCTGGGATTAAGGGTCCATTGTTTGAAAAAACTGTTGTGAGAATTTTATAGTTTTCACAAAGAATCCTAAAGTTAGCATTTTAAAATAAATTATGTGGGGATTGGATCAAAAGGGAAATGGGTGAAACAACTTCTTGAATTCAGGTAACCAATAAAGATTTCAAAATTCAAGAATTTAGTTTTCAATTTTCACAGAGAGAGTCTCTCTATTCCATCAAAAGATGTCCAGAGAAGCCTGTTTAGCAGACCAATGACACCCAGCCTGTGGCCCATAACGGGGCCCAGGAAGGGGCCCATATTGATGCTTGGTTGAAGTCTCGAATCCAGGCCCAAAAGGGCTGTACAACATTACAAGGACTGATCTACTCTTCTGGGCTGGTTTTTTCATGTCCAGCTCCAACGTCAAGTTGTTTTCATTTTGATCTCACTTGATGGTACATTATTTGCAGGGGATCTTGGTTGGACTTTTGATTCAAATAACAGTCACTCATAATGAGTCAAACCCCGCGAATGGACAGATTGTGTTGTTTGTTGGTGATCTCTATTATGCAGATGACTATTTATTACACGACAACGTAAGTGGGATACATGGGGCAGGTTCATCGAGAGAAGTGCTACTTATCAACCTTGGATATGGACTGCTGGGAATCTGAAATTGATTTTGCTCCAGAACTTGTAAGCTCTCTATGCCTATCTAAATCCTAAAGAAACCACTAAGTTTATCCTTCTTAAAAAAAGGACTAATGTTGTGATGATTTTATTTATTTATTTTTGTTTATTAGAATATTTATTTAGGTTAATTGGCATGATGGTCTTAGAGATTGAGTAGTGCAATAAAAATAAAGAGTTTGAAAGTGGCTTTATCTGCTTATGTAAAGCAATACAACACCAATCCATTATGAGGTGCCCTATAACTTCTTTAGTAGGAAACTGCTCTAAGTCCTCTAGCTATTTGCTAAAGCTTTTCGGAACTCATTGTGGGGATTTCTTGCATGACATGAATATGATAGTCCATTGTGTCAAGAATTCTAATGAAGTATGAAACCCTAATTTCTATTTACATACCTATTTGTCTCAAAAGAATATGGGGCCAATTTTCTTTAAAACTAAACCAATTTGATCCAGAAGTCTCACATCCACACAATTTTCTACCCTTTGGATTCTGAGGTGAGTAATCTATGCTAACCATAGAACTGGGTAATTTGATGACACCTAGTTTTTCTTCCATATTTACAATACTAAATTATAATTTAGACTCATTTTAAGGATCCGATCAATGAGTGAAATATTTGAAATAAGCAACTTATGGCAGTTTTGTTGCAGGGTGAAAGCTTACCTTTAAGTCTTATACTTGCTGCTATCATGTTCCATACAGAGCATCGAAAAGTAGCACTCCATTTTGGTACTCTATCAAGCGTGCGTCTGCTTACATTATTGTCCTTTCCTCATATTCTGCATATGGTGAGCATAGAGGCTTCAATTACAAGTGAATTGTATTAGTGTGAATAACATGCTAGAGGCTTATTTGCAACAACATATATGCTTATGCAGGCACAAGCATGTAGATGTTAAGTGCTTTAATGTACATAAAGCATGGTTTGTCACTTTGTTGTACATATAAATGTATCAGTTAGAAATCATGTTAGAAGTTGACATTGTAGTGGCTGGTCATGTTCATGCCTATGAAAGATCTGTAAGTGCACTTCGTTTCTCATATTATTTTGTTTTCAGCATGTCACATTTATTAAGTTTAGGGCTGGGGCAGTGCTCTAAAATCCATTTTTTCTAAAATTCAAATTGTTGAGGCATTTCTGGTTCAGTCTGGATGTTGTGTTATTTGGTCATTTTAGCTCCTTAATGCCACTCCTCTGTTTTAAATAAGAAATTATCTAGAATCTTGATCCTACAATAAAATTTACACTTGGTTCTTGCCATTATATGGGACAACAATATTTTCCAGTATCAACATATATAATGATGTTACTTTATATATATATATATATATATAGAATGTTGTCCTATTCACTCTTTCCATTGTGCTAAGAACATGGTTCATAATTGAACAAAATTTCCCCTGTTGGAATACATCAACAAGTCAGTGCTTCTGTTTTCTAATTTTGTGTTCGAGTCAGAAACTTAGTGCTTATGGTACTGCTGTTGTTCACTGCCTCCCTTTTGGCTACACGCTTTTCTCTTGTTAGAGAAAATGAGGAATTTTCTCAGTAGTCTTAATGTTATCTAACACTGGAGGATCTCTATTACAGGAACATCTATCAGACATTGCATATAACATAGTAAATGGTGAGTGTACGCCTGTAAGTGACCAATCTGCACCTGTGTACATTACCATTGGTGATGGAGGAAATATAGAAGGATCAGCAAACAAGTAAGATTGGCATAACAGCTACTTCCTGACAGATACGGTTTCTTACATTTGCTCTGTAGTTGTTATCTTGCGATTTGCCTTTATGGGTATAGTTAAGGTTTTGTTTATATTTTGTGATATTTTACTTGTGCAGCATGACTGAGCCACAGCCAAAGTATTCAGCATTTCGTGAAGCCAGTTTTGGCCATGCCATTTTTGATATTAAAAACCGGACCCATGCTTACTACAGTTGGCACCGTAATCACGATGGAGATGCTGTAGAAGCCGACTCTTTGTGGTTTTACAACAGATATTGGAATCCTGTGAATGAATCCCCCATGGCTGGATGACGTTAATACCATCTTTCTTTTTTGCTCTGGCTTCTAGGAAAATCACTTTAGATACTATTTATCTTCTTTTTCATCTCCTTCCCCCCTTCTTGTTATTCCCACTTTCTTAGTTTAGTTGAACATTCTCTGTTTTTTTTTTTGGTAAATATTTAGTTGAACAATCTCTACTTAGCATATAATGTCATTTATATCTTCCCTTGTCACTAGTATTAGCAACTGAACCTGTGTGGCACAAGGGCTAGCGTTTAGTAAAAATTGAAATTATTTTAGTGAATAGAAAGCTATATAGCTAGATCCTCTCCTGACCTTAAAGTCTTGCTTGCACTGCCATGTGACACATGCCCCCCAAAAGTGAAAAGCACCCCACTAAACTTTATTTTTTTGGGGGCATGTATCACTGCAGGTAGTGCAAATAGGACAATAGGCAGGACTTTTAAGGTCAGGAGATGATCTTGAGTGTATATATTTAGAGGACATATTTGTGAACTTTGCTTAAGGGCAATAGTTGACTTGGTCTCGACAAGGTGAGTTAATCCATGCAAATCTAGCCGGGAGCCCAGAGAGAGGAGCTCATTCATACCTAACTTGGGCCGACTTAGGCCCAATAATAAACGTCCTAACACAGGCTTGAGCCGTTATGAAGGTCCCCTATTGATGTCTTCAGGCAGAGCCAGTCTCAGCTATATTCCCGAATAATAAATGTTAAAGTAGACCAAAATAAATGGACTGAGCTCGAAAGCCTTTGGAGGAGATTAGGACACTAAGTTTTGTTATGTTGCTTAACCGTAGCATTGGATCTTCATCTAGTGGCTTCGCCTATTGAAACTCGCTCATCAAACTAATCACAATGATGTAAGTTGTGACATCATCTTAGATAAACATTAACAGACTTAAAATGCCTCATCTATTAACGTTTTTTTTTACCTTATTATGCTAAATAGCTATAGGAAGAAGCACCTTCTTAATTACGATGTTTTTGATGAATTAAGTTCACAAATCTAAATCAAGTGATGTTGTAAGGTTGTTTGGGTTCAATTAAGGAGTAAGTATGACTAGTTCACCTTTGTGGGCATAAGAGTTCAAACATTTCTATTATGAGATTAATGAATCTCAAAGCAGAGCCGCCGGATGCTATTTTTTGAGAACTTTTGAAAATAAGTATTTCATAAACCCCCTATAATTTTGAAAATATGCTAATGGAAGATGGTTCATACTTGTATTTAGGTGTAAAAAACAATACATCTACATCTACATCTATTGTAGATGTAGATATATGGGATGTATATCTTTCTCTGTTGTTTTGGAATGAATATACTTTTTCATAAAATAAAATAAAAATGTAATGGAAATTCCCGTATTTGCTGGATGAGAAATGAGGAACCAAAAAAGGAAAAAGAAATAAATAGAGATCACTGCTGGGAATTAGATCCCCCTCCTTGTCCCTGCTCCTCAGAAAATGGATGCATGTTGGTGTCAAACAGCATGATTACACTGTGCATAGTGTATTCAAATTATTTCAAGTCACAAAAGTATTGGTCATGGATCTTACATTAGTATATTTTCTTAGGCAATAAATCTGATTCCAAGTCACAAAGAAAGCTTGGTAAGTGTCCTCAAGAAATTTTAATAAATGCCACATCCTTTTTTATTCTAATCACAAAGAACGCTGTTACCAATATATAAATGGAAGAAAATGTTATACTCCCTTAAGTTCCCAGCCCTAAGGATTAGGTGTGAACCATCTAAGGTCAACCTGAGGTTAGACTGATACTTGCCAACAAATCAGCGCCCAAAAGTGTAAATCACTTTTTCGGTACTGAGATCAGTCCCTAATGTCATTCTTACCTTAGTTTGACATTACGGGTCACACCAAGTCCCACCTCTGTTCCCAGACACAAAAGCACCCCCCAGGATTTGGTGCACCCACCTAATGAGCACTTAAGGTCGGCCTGCAGGCAGAGGTGGATACATAGTGTCGAAAAATGAAAATCACGCCTCTCAAAAAGTGTAAATCACTTTTTCTGCTGTGTCCACCCCTACATGTGGGCCGACCATAGGTGTTTTTTAAGGGGGTGCAACAAATCCATGTTGCAAAAGGTTGGGTGTATTGGTTTAAAATCAAAAAAAAAATTTTAAAAAAAAAAAAAAAAAAAAAAAAAAAAAACATCACATGCCACCTGTGTCTGGGAACACAGGGGAGTAGAGAATTTGGGAGTTGGACATTTGTTCATATATATATTTCCCTGACATTGATTTATCAATTCGAGCAACTTGCGCCAAAATCATCCTCGCCCACCTTTATTTAGATGAGCGAAAACCTTTATCTCCTTGTCTAAACAGTTAAAGGGCATATAGGCGGAGAAGAAGGCTATTACCATAAAATAAAAAAATAAAAAATCACAAAGAAATTTTAATAAATGCCATCTCAAGCCACAAAGAAAGCTTTTGCCAGAAAAGAATTAAAAAAAAAAAAAAATCTAGGGTTTATTTGGAATTGTGGAATTGAACAGGCTTAAATGGAATTAAGAGTTCAATTCCATCCTCTGCATCTGTTTTTTTACTTTAAGACTACAGAACCTTGATTATATACCGGATTGGTTGTCTAATCATCTGAAATTTTGCCTCGCTCAGGGGTTGATAAGGTTATATTCGTTACTTTATGAAACATCATTCAAAGAAGAATTTCAATTCCATCAACCAACCTAGGCATCCGGATGGCAGATTTCTAAATCTACCGAGTTCAAAAGGCCCCAGTCTGGATGCCATGAAAAGGTTTTCTCATGACAAAATTTTCCCAAAAAAATCATTTCTAAGCTGTCTGGTTGTCATGAAAAGTTGGTTTTCACATGTTTTTCTCATTATTATTATTTTTTTCTCTCCTTTTCTTTTCTATTCTTTTTCTTTTCTATACAATTCAAGGCAAGCAGACTGGTCCTTGAATTGTATGTGAATTCAGTAAAATTCAATTTCACAAGCTAATTATAATTCCATAATTTATAGCCAGGTTTCCATTCCACAAGCTAATTACAAATCCAGAAAGCCAAACTGAGAATTCAATCTGACAAGCTCATTAGGATTCCTTAAAGGGAGCAGATCATCTCTTGCTGAATCAGCAGGAAGTTTAACGACATCCTGACACATACTTATAGGAAAAGGATGAAAAAAATAGGAATAATTTATAAATAAATAAATAAATCTGATACATGTCACTGTGTGGTCAAATCAGCAAGAAATTCCTGCTCATTCACCAGTCCTTTCCATAAATCCATGTAACCTAAGAATCACGTCAACTTCTACTAACCAAAAATAACAGTAATAATATTTAAACATACGAAAAATGAAGCTTTGTAATTAAATCGAAAGCAAAAAATGTCTCAGTCTCGAAAGCGTCGTAGCGTCATAAGCGTCGAGAAAAAGCAAAATATAAACACAGCGTCGAAAAAAAAGCTACGTCACACACTGTGTTCTTCCTATTCGAAATTACAACGAAAGCTTAAAAGCACCACAGCGACTCTTAAGGGCTCCTGTTACAGCAACAAGCGTTTTTTTGGTGCTCTCTCTCTCTCTCTCTCTGGAATTCCAAAGCGATGGTAAGCAACCCGAATCTATAAGAGTCTCTCTTCGATGCGTTTGGGAGAGGAAGCGGACTTTAACGCCGCCGTCACCCCATTTCCTTTCCGGGCACTCACCTTTTTCTCTCCTCTCCTAACTTCACTCTGTTTGGCGACGGCGATGAGGGTTTTCTCACTCCAACGACCCTTTGATCGAACCTAAGCTCTTTCTTCTTTCTCCATGGGTTTCAGATCGATCTATCTACTCTGTTTGTGATGATTTTGTTGTTTCATAGATTTTTTTGACAGGTATCCTTTTCTTGAAATTTAGTGATTGGTCAAATTAAATTTGGTTCTCCAAATTGTCGATTTCTTCCCGTTCTTGTCCTTATGGTTGTTAAATTCTCTTCTTTCTGAAGAATTTTTTATTCTAACTTTCTCTCCAACCCAAAAGAAACTTTTTTTTTTTTTTTTCTTTCTTTGAAGTTTGAAGTGATTCTATTGATTCTAAACTAGTGTAGTATGCTAAATGTAGCATCCGCTGATGAGATATGGATTAGTTCCTTGTCGCCGAAGGGCGTCGCCGCCGCCGGATGGATGCTGAGAGGAGAAGAGAGAAAGAAGGGAGTGGATTTCCAAAATGAAGGAAAAGGGGTTACGTGTTTTGTTTTTTATTTTTATTTCAAACCTTTTCTTTTTAAAGCGTGGTTGGTTGGCCGTGGGCGAGGTGGGGAGATGGAGGCGTTGTTGTCCGTCGTCTGTCACGGCGGTAACGATATCTTACCCGGCTCGCACGCGTTTTACTCCTCCCACACGAGAGAAAGGCCTCGTGCTTTACTAGAGAAAGTATGTTCTGTCTAGATGTACCTTCGCCCTCTCACGGGGTCGGGGTCCCATTCACTTTTCCGTTGGCCACATCCCTGTCCCTGTGAGAGGGTGAATGGTACATCCTGGACAGATCATCTTTTGGTACTAGAAAAGGCCTGCTTCACACGCGGTTTTACGCCGTGCACAAAAGGCCTCAGGCCTTCGCTTGTTAATCGGGAACTCGGGAAAGAGCCAACACTCCGTCCTTGAATCATCCTTCCTCGAAAAAACGCCAAGGGTCGAATCCCCTTATATCTGCTGCTCCCAGTGTTTGGGTTCCACCATGTGCAAAAGTCAAATTAACCCGAGTAGCCATACCAAAAAACTAAAAAGGAAAAAGAACCCTTGCATCTCTGCCTTCTCTTACGTGTAGAGATCCATTTAATAAAACATTATTTAAGCCGCCTAGCATTAGTTTTGGGTCATTTTAACTTTTTTTCAAACTAGTAATAGGGAAAGACAAAATTAATCGTCATTTACTTGTCTTTCAGGACTTTCATCAAATAAATATTTGGTAGTCGATCTACTGTTCCAATCACTATTAATTGCTGCAAAGAACCAAGAACACTGTGACAATGAAGAGATCGCAATCATCATTGCAGAAATCTTTGCTATCGTGGCTATAATTTTGGGGATCATCCTTAAGCTGCGTAGACTTATTATAGCTTTTCAAGTGCAAGATCAACTCCCAACTCCAACTCCATCTAATGAAGAACTGAATCCTGATGTGCCATGCCTCTATCGAGAGATGTTAGATGCATTCCCAACACATCGTTTCCCAACCATGGAGGGGGAGTTGCGCTACAAAGAAACAGAGTGCCCAATGTGTAAACAGTAGTATCGAGAGGAGGAAACCTTGCGATCTCTACCAAAATGTGGTCATGCCTTCCATAAAGAATGCATAGATCATTGTCTTGTTAGATTCAGTACTACTTGTCCAACTTGTCGCTTTGATTATCGACAGTCTCTACCTAATTAAAGTGTGTGGATATTTCTTGTTTTCTCTTTTTACTAGTACAAGTTCTATTAATAGTGTAAAATGGTTTGTTTATCAATTAATGCATTAAAGTTTGTTCTTAGGTTCTCCTTTTAATAATAAATGTGTACATGTACCATAAATAAGAATAAGAAACATGTATGAACATATCAACTCTATTATTGTCTCTGTGTGTGTGTGAGAGAGAGAGAGAGAGAGAGAGGGAACACATCAATCACAAAGTCAAAACTATTGCATTTTAAATGTTCTTTCGATTTCTCATTTTGCTCCCCCTCCCCACCTCCTTCAAAATAGTAACAAAACTCTACATTGGGAAATTAACTGTGGTAATTAGAGCTGTGTAGGTTATGCCAAAATTAACCCAGCCCAAACCAACACTAAATGTGGCTCAAATTGCCCTATGGCTAGGAGTGGGCATGGGCAGGGCGAGGGCCTGTTAATGGTAGGCCTGGGCCCGGCCCTCAAATTATAGACCGGGGTTGGGCCGGGGCTTAGGCCCGTAAGGGTGGGCTCGGGCAGGGGTTTGGGCCCAGCCCTCATTAATTGATCGGGCCTCGGGCCGACCCATGAATTAAAAAAAAAATGTTGAGATATAGGTTTGAACTCTAGACCTATCCAAGGTTCAAAATTTCAATTTTGATGGATTATTCGTCATGAGGATTAATGGAAA
>JAOXJP010228851.1:0-11051 GCA_025762735.1 Platanus orientalis | reverse complement strand
GAATTTTGCTTTTTCTCAGTAATAGTGAGTCCATAGGTATTATAGGAGTGTTACCTTTACCGAATTCTAGTTTTATTAAGGCCATGTCTGATTCCATTCCTAGGTCATGTTTTCCTAGGAAAATTGTATGGTTTTCCATGCATCTGATTCATGAGAAAACCAATTAAGAAAACCACTCTCGAAATACGTGTAATTCCGTTCGGAAAGCAATCCCGTTAAAACCATCTCCATCTCGATTCCGACCAAATTGGTCGGAATCGTGTGTTTCTGAGAGGAAACAACCCGATGGTCATCCCAGTGCTCATGGTCATTCGTGTAACTCTCTCTTGTCCTTAGTGACTCTAAACTGTAAATCACTTCTCCCCTTTTCTATTTTCTTTATGCTATTTTGTTTTTGCTTTCATTCATAAAAAATAAAAATAAAAACTTTTGCTTTCTTGATTTCTATTGGATCTTTGTGTATCACCCGAGGGTGGGGTTTCATGGCTGATCGAGAGCGGAGAGCCTCAAATATTCACACCAAATCAATTGAATGAAAGAGTTGTGATGGTGTCGGCATCTTTTCTACGCAGGAGACTTCAACATGGACGAGATGGAGACCGAGATCGGCAGGAAGGTAGAATCAACAGAGCAGTCGAAGGAGCCAGGATTTGTCATGGCTAGAGGCATCTTGGGCTGCCTGGTGAATGAAGATAAGGGAGTGGAAGAGAACAGCAGCAGCGGAGCCAAGGACGACGATGACTTGCCATGGCTCAAGGCATAGGAGTTGTTGGGCTGCCCAGGGGAGGAAGGCAAGGGAGTGGAGGAGAACGGCAGCTGCGGATTCTATCTGGCCATCGGCGAGGCCATTGAGGCCGACTTGTTTGACGAAGACGTGTTTGAGGGTGGCAATGCCGGCAAGGGTTTCTTGCTTGACGTTGCAATCTTGGAGGTAGTAGAGAGACGACTAAGGTCAAAAACAACATTTGGATTCCAAGCTCTTGAATCAGATCAGGCAGGAAAGAAACATCGAATTGGATTCCAAATGGAATCTAAGGAGATTCTAAGGCTGTTTTCTGACATATTTTCTTTCTGAACTGATTTCCATGAAACAGACAAAGCCTAAGGGTTCCACTGGAAATTTATTAAGGGGTTTTTTTTCCTTTCTAATGATTCTTAATTCTTGGCCTCTTGGGCGCACATGACAACCGCACAGAACAGGACCCATACCATAATCAGAAAGACTGAGCAAACAACAACAATTTGCACCACATAATACCACCAGGGTATTTGATCTCGCGCCTTCCTCTTGGAAGATTGATGCAGCAGCCGCCCGAGCACGGGACAGTGGGGTTTATGGCTGGTTAGCGATGCATTGGCATTTATGGGAGCAAAGCTTAGGAGACCAAACTTTTCCATGGTCCTTTTCTTGACCACATTGCATTCAAAATCAAACAAGCCTGTAGAGTTACCCTAGGACTCTCCTGAATGCATGCAGGTCAAGAGGTGGTCAAGGAATAAGGGCGATCAAAGGGTCAAATTCAAGCTGGGCCAAGGT
The DNA here is from genome assembly GCA_025762735.1 of Platanus orientalis. Classification (NCBI taxonomy): domain Eukaryota; kingdom Viridiplantae; phylum Streptophyta; class Magnoliopsida; order Proteales; family Platanaceae; genus Platanus; species Platanus orientalis. The sequence goes on along the minus strand of JAOXJP010228851.1, from coordinate 9,514 downwards.
TTTCCTAATTGTTGTCCACAATCTACGACACTATTCACTATAACCCTGGTTCACATTGAGATGACCATTGGGTCCACGGGTCCCAACGTCTAGATCTCCTTCACTTTAGTCTTCATTCATTTTTTTTTTTTAAATAATTCTAAAAACTAGTTTATCCTTCTTGAAAATGTAGGAAAATTATTTCTTACAAAAATCGATTTAGCAAATTGCCAATCTCAATGATTATATATAAGAAAAAAGGTAGTTATTATGAGGGCAAACCATTATAACCAAACGTTATTAATACTTTTTGATTTCTTGAGAAAATTATTAATTAAATTGGAGTAAATAATTATTACTTTTTCTTTCCATTAGTTTTATACCTAAAGATGCTTGCTAAATAACCCAAATTACAAGCATTGTGTGTGTGTGATGGCAAATTCAGTTCATTATAATAGCCAGGCATGTGTGTTCCCCTTCACCCAATCTGGCTGCCATGAAAAAGTTTTCTCATGAAATCATTTTTAATTTACTCAAGGAATCATTTTTAAGCTCTGGTTGCCATGAAAAATTGGTTTTGTCATGTATTTATCATGATTATTTTCTTTCCTTTTCTTGTGGGATTTGTTTTCTTTTCCTTTCTTTTCTTTTCTATACAATTCAAGGCAACCAGACTGGGCCTTAGTTTAGTTATGGTAAAATTGAATCCATCTAAAAAAACAAAAGACTTGAGCAACATCATCTTATAGCAGCAGTGATGCTAAAAGAGATATTATAAATAACTATTTTGATATTATTAGCACCTTAACCATGGTGTGGCCCCCAAATCTTAGCCTTCATAACCTCAGGCTTCATCCTACCACCGTGGCATAATCTTCTCTTATATTGAAGTGCACCAAAAGGGATGTCAATTTGCGTTATTTTGTTTCGGCCCTCTCTCTCCCTCTCTCTCAAAAGGAGAGAAAGAGAGAGAGAGATGAAGAATTAAATAATAATAATAATGATAAATAGGGATTTTGCCCAAAACGGTTTAAATTTATGGTAAAATTGCCAAATAAGGAGGTAAAAAAAATTATTTCCGATATTGGTTTTGTTAAGCATAAGTTTGGAAAAAAAATTGGTAGTTAACAGTCAAACTATTTTAATTATTCCTTTTATACCCTTAACCAATCGAATTTGACAACTCAATCCCTTTCTTATTCCATCGTCAACACTCTCCTAATGTCCCTCCCACCAAATTCTAAGTTTTTTTATACTCTCTCTCTCTCTCTCCTCTTGAACGAACTGAAAATAGTTCATTAAAGAAGTCAAAAATCTTCTTTAAAAATCTAGAGACAATCTCTCTCTCTCTCTCTCTCTCTCTCTCTCTCCATGACTCACTTGAACGAACTAAAAATAGTTCATTGAAAAAGTATATAAAAAAAAATCCTCTCTCTCTCTCTCTCTCCACTTGAACAAACTGAAAATAGTTCATTCCTTAAAACCAAACTTTCCAGTATAGGTGTCCCATTGATTTTTTTTTTGGTAGAAAGGTGTTCCTATGGATTCAATTCACAATGACAACATAGAACAAACATAATCACTTTTGAATTAAATTATTTACATATTGATGAGGTTCAATCAATTAGTAAACCCTAAAATCTCATGTAAAGTTCATTGGTAGAATAGACCAATGGGTACATCAACGACCTGTGCAAATTCCATTGTTTCTGGGTTTTTCCATCTCTCTCTCTCTCTCTCTCTCTCTCTCTCTCTCTCTCTCTCTTGTGACCCACTTGAAAAATCCTAGGATGAGAGATTCGGTTGCCTAATATATCATTTAACGGATTTAGGGCTAAAAAGGTAATTACAAATCACTAAAAACCGATTTCATAAATAATTTTTTTTTCCTCTTTATTTGGAAAATTTGCCATCACTTTGAACTAATTTGGGAAAAATCCCTTTTTTCTATTACAAAGTTCAACTGTTCAAGTTGAGCAGAGCCAACCAACCCTTGTAACATGTCCTATTCAACTATTTTTCAATCAAGATTCAAGAGTAGAAATCGTAATGATATATCTAGACAATAGTCAAGCCAATGATAGTTTGATTGGAATTATCATGATGATATCAGATCCTAGGTGGAGTTTCAAGTTGAGTAGAGCCAGCCATAATCCTATTTCTTGCCACAAGGTGAACCCACCCAATCTAAGAGTGAAACTTTTCTTTGCAAAAACAATTGAAGAAGGAATGAGTTTCACGAGTTTTGTTTTTAACTGTAGTAAAAAGGGATTGAAATATGAACCATCTAGTATAAATCTGCTTAGTTAATTTAATATATTTTGTTCTTGTGGTGTTGGAACTTTGAAAACATTGTAATTTTATACTTGATAGCTAATTAATTTACTTTCTAGGTAATTTTTTTTGAAAAAAGTATAATATTTTCTTAATTAATAGAGATAAAAAGTATAAAAGTTGCACTTTGTTAAATTTTATTCATTTTAATTTTAATGATTCCTTAACATGTATCATTATTACTAGTGGTTTTCCCCTTTATTTTTTAAGGAAAGTATAATCTTACAATCCTCAATCTAATCCATGAGCCCCCCCCCCCACCAATCCTATATAGGATCTTGATTTTAACAACCTTGATATTCATTGGTATAATTTATACTTCTTATTTTATGTTGTTTAATTTTCAAGATCTCACCAGTCTCACCCCATACGTCATAGCCACTGGAGGTTCGACCTATAGACATAGAATGGAAAAATAGAAAAAGAAATGGTAGTTAATATGTGTATTTTTTTTTCTTTTTTTGGTATGCGTTAATATGTGTAATTTGAAACAGTGATTTTCCTATTAATTAATGTACGCAAAGCTTTAGATGCAAGGTTAGGGAAAGAACGAGGGGCGTCTGATTGAGTTTGACTAGGGAAATAATAAAAAAGTTTAGTTGACATAACGGTTTGACTTTGAAACACAATAAATGATCGAGTAATTTATACTTAATGTCTTGAGTATAAATTACTCACCATGTCCACCGGTGGACATGGTGAATTTGATATTCCTACTAAAACTATATCTTGGTGCTAGTATAAATTGTCCCTCCTCTTTTGGTATTGCTAAAAGTGCAGTGATATGTCCAAAGGTGATGCAGTGCAACAAGTTGAAAACTTGTTTATGGAGCAGATTGATACTCATAAGTCCAAATTGGCCGATGAACTTTAAACGGTCATAACTTTTGATTATGTCGTTAGATTTCAGAAACAACTAACTTGACAAGCTCTACAATGTCCCAAACAACTATCATAATTTGAGTTCCAGAAGGTTCCTAAATATATCGTTTGAGCCCTCAAACAGTCATTTTTTGTTAAGTTTTGCTATTTCGGAAAACTTCAATTCTCGTGTATTTTGGGAAATATTTGATATGATTTTTTAGGAATGCCTTTGTAAGATATTTAAAGAATATTAGGGTGGTTTTGGGTAGAATTAAGAAATTTCTAATTTTAGTAATTTTCTACTCGTTTAAGAGATTTCAATGTAGCAAGAATGTGAATCTTTTTAAGAAGTTTCTATTTTGAGTCTAAGGTCTATAAATTCAAAACTATAATTAAATTGATTAGTTTTTTTTTTTTTTTAATGAAATTTTGTAGTTGAAGAGAATTCTCTCTTTCACCCTAATTAATCTTGGTATTTTCTTTTGTGAAATAAATGTTATGTACAAGATTTGGTGTCTAAGACACCAGAGGAGTTCACATGGAATAAAATGGGTAGAGTTTAGATGAAATTTCAAATTCCCACCCATTTTATTTCATATGACGTCCCCTAGTGTCCTGAACATGATCTTGGGCATCAAATCCTGGATAGGAGATCTGCTCCATTACTTTTGTGAAAATCAACAAGTTCCATTGTTCTTGATATAATTCCTTGTGAAAATCAATAGGTTCGTTGGAAGGTTGTGTTCAATTAGTTAACCAAATTCATTCCTAAACAATTATTGCATCAATTGGTATTAGAGCTAGCATTCATTCTTACACCGCACAGCCAAGGAGATGTATTGATGCTCGTAAAGTTCCATTAGATGAATTATACGTCATGACTATATTGCATGATTGACTCAACACTTTGATGAGCAGTTCAACTAGTCAATTATCTTCACATGTAACTATAAACCACAATGGAGCTTGGGAATTCTTTCATAATTCCTCCAATATTCACCTTTGCTATCATTTTAACAGGTATGAATATTAACTTTTTTGTTTGCTTTCATATATCAATCAAGTCAATAAAGAGTGAAGTATTAGTTGACAATACAATTTACTATTTAGATTAGGTCTAAACCACAAATTATATCTTTGAGATCTTCTCAATCTAATTGTTACCATTTTGCGAAGTCTTCAATACCTTGGCCAAGTTTAACTAAAATGAGAACCAAGTTGGCTAATGAGCTCTTTATTAACTTATAAATGACATAAATTTATTCTTCTAACTACTTAGCTTCTTTTCATTGCATAATTATTAATGAATAACCCCAATCAAAGAGCTTGTAGTGATCAAAACTCCCAAGCACAAGTCAAGATTGTTATGAATAATTCTTACATCATATGAAAGTTCATACTATAAAAATAGATACAACTTTGACCGAGATTAGTCTTCGGCTTACTAATAGCATCAGAATTAACAAACACTTTGTCCAGCCTATGGTTGGAGATGTGATTAACTCTAAAACATGAATAGATCATTAGCAGAATTGCAATTATGGAATATGGTAACATGATCCTTTGACTGTTGACAAAGGCCAGTATTATTATTATGGAACTCCTAATCCTTTAGAGAAGTGAATGATTCCATGATGTAAAGTAAATCCTCTTGTCATAGCTATATTCATGCTTCCCTTCTTATTTCTTCTTTGGAATATAATCTTTACCATTCAATATATATTTTCTTTTGGGTCAAAATATGCACTTTCGTAGTTGGTTAAATTTAACAAAATGTAACTAACTAATTAATCATCAAAATGAATCATATCATGATTCATTGCCGTTTTTCTAGAGCTGTTTGGAACTATTTCTTAAATCGAATGAATATCTCTTGGGTTATGCAAAAGAATTTGATAGATCTTATAAATCAATGGAATGATTGGTTCTTTGACACTATTGAAAAAAAATTATAGGCAATCATTATTCATGGAGTTTGCTGGGATTTATGGAGAGAGCGGAATATAAGAATTTTTAATAAAAACTCAAAATACTACATGGTGGTTGCTGATATTATTGTTATTGATGTTGCATCATGCAAGCTTCAACTACCCCAGAGTTTCAACATTTTTCTGTCAACGACCTTATCAGGGATTGGCCCTCATGTCTTTATTCATCATATTTATCTTTTGATCAATTGAGTTGATCTTTTCATTTATTTTTTGTTGTAATCTATATTTGTTTTGTTTTTTCCTCTTTTAATAAAATCAGTTATTCATAATATATGTTGAGCATTGAATTGTTGACTTAAATGGATCATTTGTAATGAATTCATTCAGATTTGTAGTGATTTGTGCTTGATAACATAAGTCATTTCATTTTTAATTGTAGTAAACAAATCAGTATAAATTTGAATGAGTTCATTAGGAACCATCACCTCATGGCTACAAATGCCTTGAGAAACTCAAATAAAATGATTACATTACATGTGGCTGCCAAACAGGCTATAAATAATTGACTGTTGATTATTTCCATAATACATTACTTGCTCCTTTCAAAACTTATTTCCATAATACATTACTTGTGGGTCACTTTAAGGAGGGCATATATATGATTTCAAATGTCGTTATGAAAGATTGTCTATAGACTCAGTAGCTTATCTAAGTTTAGAGGCTCTAGAGTGTAGAATCCAATGCTGTAAAAAGTTGTCTTTGAGAACATTGTACCATCAAAGGGATTTTCATATGGATATATTATTATCCACCAAACACTACTCATGATTCCTTGTTAAAGTGATTAAACCTTTGTGGGGGCACATAACTTAGTCTAGGGTAAGGATCATCATTTAGAATGTATTAGCTTTTAACGAGATATCCAAATTTAGGATTATTCTGTTGAAAGTAAAGGTTAGGTGCCAGTCTGTTGCATGTGAATGGGACTTAACAATGCAGCTTTTCTTAATACGGCAACAGCTTTGGATTAAAGTTGATTGTAGAAAGAATTTTGTGTTCTTCAGTTTTCCGGTCCCTCTCTTTCAATCATTCAATCAATTTCGCGCCGAACATGTAGCTCAATGGGCCAATGTTTTGCACTGTAACCATGAGATCATAGTTGTAACTAACTTTTAATTATTGTTTGAAGTTTTCCTTGATTCTATGAAGTTTAATTGTCCTTGATATTGCTTAAATCGTTCGTCTCTATGTTGAACAGTAAGCTTGAGTAACCCTAGGTCAAATATAAAAGTTAAACAAGTCTATTAATTTTAGAATTTGGAGGCCCACTGATAGCTGAACTTCCCAATCTTCACATGGATCTCTTTTGGCTTTTTTCTTCTTCCAGGCCTGGTGACATCTAAGCATCTCTGGTCTTTAAAAATCTCATCATAAAAAGTGTTTTCTGTATCCGTGTGGCATGTTGCTCGTCTACGATTATGAGTGTGATCGTAACCTATTTAGAAAGTCTTGAGTTAGGAAGTTTAATAAGGTCGCCAAACTGGGCAATAAAAATTAGTTAGGATGAGTTGACTCATTGAGTTAGTCCAGGCTTGAATTTGGTTCAGGAGATCTAGATTTGTAAGAACCTCTTGAGTCATAATATCTTTCACTTAGTATGTACTGAAAATGAATATAAAGCTGAATTTTCCAATCTAATTGTTAACCGTGGGATCTCACATTGCTATATCAGATAATGATAATGGGCTTCAAGTCTTCAAGCCCATCCCATATTCACCAATCTCTTTAGCTTGAAATGAAATGCAGTGTGTCAGAATTTTCACATGAAATGTTATCTTCCTACAATAGGGAATCCCATGCATCTTTTTAATCAGTATAGAATATGAGAAAAAGATTGGTGGACACTCACATAGGGTGGTGTTTTACTATCCCCATTCCCCAAGACCTTTAATAGCTCACAAGGGCTTGATAGGTTACATGACCCACAACCCCTTTTGCCAAAACCAATATGGAGCTCATTAAAACCCATATAGAGCTTCAACTCCAAAACGGTTATACTCAATTTGATCCAAAGAAATATCTCAGAACTTGTGAACCACCCTGACAACTAAAAGCTGATACAATGTTTATTTGTTGGAAGGGGAAGGTGGGCTTTACAACTTTACCTTTTTGACTATTTAATCATTCATACAACCGGCTCCTGCTTCATCTAAACCAACAAGCATCCTTTTAAAGCATTTTGGAAGCTTATAAAATGGATGCAAAAGTGGCCGTAGTAAAACCCATTCTCATCCTTGGGCATATTTTGTGTTTTTGTTCAGGGGATGAGTGATAACAGTTTAGGGCCATAAGGCCACTCACTATTAACAGTTGTAGCAGCCGTTAAGACACATTTTCTCTCTTAAGACATGGCACACAAAAATCTCTAAATCCAAACGCACCCTAAAGCGCCACCACTGTGGTCTCTCCAAGCTGCTTGAGGGTTCCAACTTCCAACAGCATTGATTCAATCATCCAGTGTAATGAGCGTCATTGGGAAAAATTGAGGGTGTTAAACTAGGAAAATGTTCTGTGATGAAATTGTGTTGTAGTAGTGTGCCTATGATAAATTATAAGCTAACATGTGGTCTTTTGGGGGGGAGGGGTAAAAAGTGTTCTTTTGAAAAACTAGGTATCCAAAAAGAGACATCAAATTCAAAAACATATCATGTGCCAATCAATGGCACTCCTACAGAGGTCTGTGTCAAGACAAACAATCATTTTCCTACAAAAAAAATAAAAAAAAAAATGTTCTGTCCAGGATTTGGTATCCAGGACACTGGAGGACTTCAAATGGAATAAAAATGGGTAAGGGTTAGATGAAATTTCCAATTCCCATCCATTTTATTCCATGTAAGGTCACCCGGTGTTCTGGACACCAAATCCTGGACAGGACATTTGCTCCCTTTAATAAAGGAAGAAAATGTTCTGTCCAGGATGGTATCCTGGACGCCAGGGGACGAAATGTAGAAGAAAATGAGCATGGTTAGATAAAATTTCAAATTTCTGACAATTTTCTTTCATGTGTTATCACATTTGTTCCCTTCAGTAAATATGTATACATTTTCTTCCACATGTCACGCTGTTTCTTTAAAATGGCCCTTCCGGCTTTTAAGATCCGGTTATTGATTGGGTTGTGCTTGAGTTGAGTTGTCCCAAACCAACTGTTGAGCTCATATTTTCTACTTGGACGTCTGACCGTTTGGATCATCAACCATTAAGGGCAAATGGTCTGGTCTGAGCTGCGACCATTCCAAACGTAACCGGTCAGGAAACCATTTGGTTCTGAGGTTTACTGTTGAATTATCCATTATTGTCTTTTTTTAGCCTCGGATTTGGTGTGCACAAAAGATGTATGAAAGAGGTGTTAAAAAGCACTGACACATCAGTCCCAAAAAAGTGATTTACACTTTTGGGGTATGCTTTTCACTTTTGCACTTGAGCATGTGTACCTAATCTGAAGAGCTCTTTTTTGCATTTATAATCATTTACTTTTGAGATCATGGTCCAAACAGTTGAACAATGGACCATAGGCCTAGAATTGGTTCAACCCCCAGTTTGTATTTTAAAATGCAAAATAGATGTTCTGTCCTGGGTTTGGTGTTCAGGGCACCAAGTGACTTCACATGGAATAAATTGGGTAGGAGTTAGATGAAATTTCAAATTCCCACCCATTTTATTCCAAATGAAGTCAGTGTCCTGGACACCAAATCCCAGACATGAAATCTACTCCCTTTAAAATGCTGCTAGAAAAAACACTCAGCTTAAAAGGTGTTTATCTGTGCATTTTGGACTTGGGAGAGAATGGTCTGGGACAGACGTTAGGGATGGCGAAGGCCTGGATTGCTAGACATTCTCCAATAACCCAGCCTGATCGGATCGAACCAAGCTGAACTTGAACCTGATCAAACCCATCAATTGGTGGGTGTGGCAAGAGATGGACCGGAGTTGGGTTGGGATGGGATAGGAGATAGGGGGAAGAAAGAACAAAGAAAATGTAAAAAAAAAGGGGGTAAGATAAGAGGGGAGGTTATAAACATCCAAGACCCTTTAATAAAGGTCACGGGTTGGTGCAATCTGACCCCAATCCGAACCAAAATTTGATTAAGCCATACTAAATCCACCCAATTAGAGGTGGGCCAGGGGTGGTGCAAATCATCAATTGAACCCATCTCATTGCCTATCACAAAGGCGTTTACTATCCAATTGTTAATGGGGTTAGGTCAAGTTAAATAGGTGGTTCATTTCCACTCTAATTAAGATCATTTATTTGGATCCTCTTATATGAGGACTGATATCATCTGCGCCGCCCCCCTTGTGCGACGTCGAGGGCCGAGACACGGGGGATCCATTCACTTTTTGGAGGT
>JAOXJP010228850.1:0-11051 GCA_025762735.1 Platanus orientalis | reverse complement strand
ATTCTAAATCAAGGGTCAAGATTCATCTAAACATGATATGACAGAATTTAACGATCAAACACTCTATTTCTAGGTTTTAGACTATTCCGGATGCATTCGTAACTCCTGATTGGTCGTTTGGTACCTGTATAATAAGATTCAATGGTCCACCTTTGATGAGAGGTAAAATTGTAATTTCTCAGGTAAATGTGACCAAACTTAAGACAACAATTTAGTAAACTACGAGATTGAAAATAAGGATAGGAAGATGGGGAAAGCAAGTCCTATAGAGATCTTAGGAAAAATTGTGGGATTAGAGTGCTAGACTAGGAAAGAATGAGAATGACCTAAAAATGGGAGTTTGTCTAATCACCTTGGTTTTTTGAGCATACCTAAAGGCCTATTCTAAAGAACTGGTGCTTCCCATTGAAAAAAACCTCTAATCCTTGGGCTAAAATTGGGTGCTGACAACAACTAAGATCCTAAGTGGTGTCGGAAAAATGGACTAAGTCCAGTAAAATGACCATCAGTCTACTAAAGTGTTCTACAACTAAGATCCTGAGCGGTGTCGAAAAAATGGACTAAGTCTAGTAAAATGACCATCGTTCTACAAAAGCATTCTGCAACAAAAAAATAAACTAAATCTAGTAAAACAACCCTTGGTCTACAAAACCATTCTACAACTAAGATCCCAAGTGGTGTCAGAAAAATGGACTAAGTCCAAAAAAATAACCCTATATCTACCAAAGTGTTCTACAACTAAGATCTCGAGAGGTCAGAAAAATGGACTAAGCCCAGTAAAACACCCCTTGATCTACAAAAATGTTCTACAACAAAGACCTTGGGTGGGGTCAAGAAAAGGGGTTAACTCCAGTCATATAATCCTAATCCCACTAAATGATTTATAACAAATCTCGAGAGCTACTGAAGCTTATAAAGGATGATCTACAAATTTGTATCGTGCAATGAAAAACTACGAGAACCACCATGCTAAATTGAAAAAGATATGTATATTGATTGAAAGGTTGGCATACAAATGGCCCTCGGCCTACAAAAAGAAGAAACAAAAAGAAGGGCCATTGACCTACATGACAAGAAAGAGAAAAGAAAAAAGGAGTAACCTCACCCATAAGAGGTAGCGTCATCCTTTTCCAACTCCTCCTCGTCAGCTCCTTTTGTTGCCTCAGACCCAACTGACTTGAACTCAGCATTGGCATTGAACATCAAGAAGTCGAGGCCCGGGCACACCTGTAGGATCCCACGACCAAGGGTCTTAAAGACACTTATGAAGTACTTTGACATTGCATCATTGAAAGCATCAAACTGTTGATAGGCGATGACCTCCTCTTCAACCACCTTCTCCTTCTCTACTTCCCAACCAGCCTTCAGGTCATCCAAAGATCTCTACAGCACGACAACCCCAGCCTTCTCCCCTTCGAGCTAGTCTCAGACCTCCTCCAGGGTATCCTTGGTACCCTTCAGTTTATTTTTTACCTTGGTGAGTCTTCTCGCCAATGCCGAATGGTCAGTGTCAGCCTCAATAAGCTTCCTTCAGAGTTCATTGACATAGGCTTCTAAAACAAGTTGGCGACCCAAGAGAGCCGCAACCTTCGTCAAACTTGTAAACAAAAGGAAAGACATTCAGTAACAAACAACTAATGATAAAAATGTAATCAAAGGGGTGACAAAAATGAAATGCACACCTTCCTGAGGTCAAAGAAAGTGCTCATCGCCAAGGTGCTCAAACTGAGGCCCGTTAAGCTCTCCATATCGCCATCGGAGAGCACTGAGTGTAGATGGGTGACCACTCGGTCTTCATCGGCCAGAAGAGATGGAGGGGCTTTCTCTTTGCCCTTGACAGAAAATCCTCCCATGATTTACGAGGGGAGATTAGCTATGCACTTGTCAAATGAGGGTACAATGTCCACCATTGCCTCAAGGTCGATAATTGATGGAAGAAAGAGAGTAGCCGGTGTGCCAATCGTAGCTGGAGCCTCGCTCGGCTTTGCCTTCTCGGCTGAGCGATGGTGGGAAAACTTAGGTTGTTTATGGGAGCTGGCAGCAGGATCGTTCTAGGAGACCCTCGTTAGGGAAGTCTTTGACAGTCTGGCGAACATGTCTGCAAACAAGGACCACATGTGTTAGAAACATGAATACCTAAATAATAAATAATAACTAAATAATATGAACATGGTGTATGACTTGGCTAAGTGACAGGAACAATACAGGGCCTAAAAGAAGGGGGTTTAAGGCCAAATAAATATGAAGAAAGGGACTCGGGATTTACTAGCAAAGAGTAATCCTTAACAAAATGTGTAAAGGCACAATCCAATCTTGTGAGTTCAACCTCAGATAACGGACACTCGAACAAAGCTACAAAAACAGTAAAGATATAAATCAAGCTAGCCAAACCAAGGGAAAAGCTAACAAGGAAAACAAAGGTAATCAAAATTTACCTGATTTGCAAGGTTCTCCCTAGATTTTAAGGATTGTGTGGACTCGGTCGATAGGCACCTTCCACGGGCAAGACTTACATCCATCCCTAGAAATGAAGAAAAACTTCTTCCAACCTTTGTTCGAAGTTGGAAGACCAATGATCAATGCTCAGTTAGGGGTCTGAATAGTACAATACCACCACCTTGAATGTAGCGCCACTACCTTGTAACAGTAGAGGAACTCATAAATGGTTAGATGATCCTGACCGCTACTACATGCAGGCCATAATACTATACACGCAATCAGGATCCTCCACCCATTAGCCATGATTTGGCCCAGGGCGAGACTGAGGTGGGTTAGTAGTTAACAAACAAGTAGAGGAATGGGGAAGCGAAAACCAACTTCTAGCGTCTGCTCGAAGATAGAGACTTCATTCGCGAGACAAGCACAAGCTTACTCGTCAGAAGCAGGAACTCTCAAACTAACCGACTTAGGTATTTGAAAAATCTATCACAGATCCCTAAGTCAGGACTTGAACATTATCGACGAGATGCCCTTAGTGACATACGAAACACTGGCAAAACAAGACCACCTACTAGGCTCTGAGGGTTGAGCCGAGTTTACGCCTCCTTGACTAGGTTATCATCTAGAGCCATGACAGATTCCTAGAAATCATACTAGGTACTCATGTGATTGAAGGCGTATATAGCATCGACCGAGGGACCAAGGATTTCTAAAACCCTGTCGAGAACACGACTCAAAAATAAGACTCAAACCCCAAGACACTCAAATCGGGTGGACATTGACGGGTACAAAGGTAGTAGCACAAGTGGGTTAAGTGAAACCCTAGTGGAGCCCTGGTAGGATCCAGGGTCGGACACCAAGAAAAGGAGGGGTGGAGGCTCAGGAGGATGATGGTTTGACCACAATGAAGAAAAAGAGAAGAAGGATGGGGAAGAACAGAGGTATATACCTCGGAATGAAAAATGACAATAAATGGAAAAAAAGAAAGGAATATGTATCTAAGTATAAAAAAAAAAAACAAATAATACGGACGGTAGTGAGTGCCTCTTGACGAGCACTCTAACTGGCAACACGGATGCTTGAACATAGCCCAAACTCGAACAACACAAACTCAAGAGAAGATTTGAATGCAGGGGGGTTCAAGAGGGAAAATACGCCTCTTTATAAGCTTCTCGAATCATCATTGACCATTATATCATTTAAGTCACCCTTGTCGTTGGATGAGCATCTGGTTCGAGAAAAAATGGCAGTGGACATGACATGCCATGTTGCCATTAATGGTGTAGGGCTCGATAAAGGCGAAACTGAGGCGTCAAGACGTCAATCATCTCAAGCGACCCTTTGGATTCCCAACGCTCGCTCAGGACAACAGACTAGGGAATGGGGGGTAGATGATGACAAGGGATTTGGATCGATTCGACCAATCGAGCAAACCACCTAAGTCCAACCAATTTGTCGGGCGACCCCCCTTTGCTTAAATTGGCGACCACGTAGCCCGAACGCTCGACCGATGACAAAGTTGTCTAAGTATTGGGTCAACAGTGACTCAGCCAATCGTCTCAAGGAAAGCATGACAAGCCTAACAAACACACGATGCCCAGAAATCATACGACAAACCGAGGATTAGTAATAAACAAAAGATAAAAATGGATGACCGACGCACAAGTGAAGGATCCGACCACTGTGAGTGCAAAACAATTGGACTTAGAGAGTAGTATCATAGCTCCAACAATACTCACCTGCCACGTGTATTGTTTCAACCTCCCAAAAAACTTGGAATATTCTCATCCACATCACGTGACCAAGCAAATCTCAAGGTAACTAACTCGTAACCGTGAAGGGGTCTATCTATAAAGGGAATGAGGAAGCAACAAAAAAGTTAAACAAAAAAAAAAACTCTAAAAGCTCAAATTTCCCTTTGAGGAGAAGAAAAAATTGACTTGAGCGTCGGAGGGGTGTAGGCCTACGCCACACTGACACCCCTTCCTATCTTGGTGTAGGTGGGATCCAACTGAAGATTCCAAATCGAGGGCAACTAAAGGACCATCTTGGTGAATTAGGATTCAGCTCCATCATAATCTATAACAGAAATATATAAATATCTTAAGCAAAATAGAAAAATAGAGTATGAGAAGAAACTGTAGAACTTATCAGTTTATGTAAGGTGTGGACTGAGGCATGTGAATGCATTGTCCTTGACTATGATTTGCTCTTCTTTTGAATCAATTCCGTAATGTTTAAGGTGTTTGTGGCAACCAAACTCCAGGATTTAACGGTCCTTCTTCTCCAAAGGTTGCATAGTCCCTTGAAGGCTATCTTAAAACTTAGGTACAAATCCAACTTAATCACATACAAAAATACCAGTCAAAATGTCTCAATATATACTATATACAAAAGAGGTAGTTTAGAGAGTAAGAAAGATTGATTGGAGACAAAACATTAAAGCTTTGGTCATTCTTAAACCCACTACAAATGGTCAAAAAGCTTAAGCCTTAAGCAACAAAATAAATAAATAAAAAATAAAATAAAATGAAAAAAACACGTGGTACCACACCACCGACCTCACCACTACATGGGTCGGTTAGCTCAAGCGCATGTGATGTAAACAAAACAAAGAACCCCCCTACACACACGCACATTTCTCTTCAACGGGTCTTTACCCATACAAATCCTACCATTGTATATAAACTCAATAATTTTGAATTTCCTTTTCAATATGGGATTAAAGGAATGTAATGCAAAAAGCAAAAGCAAAGCAAAAATAATATGAGGGAAATTTGAAATATTAAATATAAGGACATATAAGTAAATATGAAATAAAAGTAATGATAAAAATTTGAATCATGAAATAAACATTAAATGCAACAGACAACAGAGATCTAGGCATCAACACATTCACCCAAAGGTATTCTACCCCAAGACCTCTCTCCTAAAGAGGTGATGCTACAACCATCTTTCCTAGAAAGGTGTTGACTCATTACAAAATCTTAACACTGTTGAGGATGGAACCTAGTTACCAATTGGGAATACTGTTGTCCAAGGAGTAATGTTTGTGTGGCTTCGACATTCATGCGCCTTATAGAAAAATAAATATTTGATTAATATTTAAATAATTTAGATTAGATTATTTGGATGTGATTAGATTAGATTAGGAGTTCATTAGATAAGATTTTGGATATTATTAGATTAGATTAGATTTATTTTTCTATTAGCACCCCTACCGCGCCCAAAAAAAAATTGGGCATCTTTGAGATTTCACTTTTAGTTTGCTTGTATATAAGAGTTAAAACCCTAGTTTTGAAAATAGAGTTTTAGAGAGAACCAGAAACTTCTGTAGAACAATTGTTGATTGTTTGTTTTTTGAATATAATGAAATAGGTGTGAGTTTGTGGACATAGGAAATGTTGAGATATTTTAAAATAAAACAACACACACACACACACACACATATAAAAAGGAGTGGGAGTGGCGACCTAGCCAAGTCTCACTTTCCTATCTTATAGGAGACATGTGGGAGTAGGCTAGGGTTGCCACACTCCCTTCTCTTTCTCTCACGTGTTAAAGGGTTACAAAACCCTAATTTCCTTCTCCCCTTATAAATATCACATAAACTAAAAGAAACTATGATTTTTTTAGTGAAGAGATTTTTGAGAATTGTAAAATCTTGGTAGCTGCATTAGGGTTTTCTCTGAGAAAAAGAGAGGAAAAAGATAGAGGTTGTTGCATGTATTTTAGAGAGATTTCTCTGATAATGAAGAAGAAGGAATCATTGTGATCGTCATCTTTTTGAACTATTTCTCTTCTATTTGTGCATACGGTTCTTGAACTAGGTTTTCTTCCATGAATAGAACAAAGTCGTGAGTTCTTGTAATCAAGGCTTCTATTTGGATCCGCATTCTTTTCTTAAAAGGGATATCAATTGATTCAATTGAAAAACATCGTCTTGATATCTGATATTTTCCGTAAGAGATATCATCTTTGTCTCTTGTATGATCTATATTTGAGAAAACTGATTTATAACACTATGATGCTGCCAGATTTTCTACAAAATTAAACATTAGACTTTTGGACTTTAAGAACAATATCTAGGTTTCATTTGTCTTTGCTGGAGAGTGAAAATCCACAGAGAGACAAGGGTTCTACTCAAGATAGATTAAATCTTAGAGTTAGCCTGGCCACAATCCCTTGCAAGCTATTGGGAGGCCTTGATTATCTTCAAAAAATGTGATAGTGACACCTTCTATGTACAAGTGAATCAATTAATTTAACTGTAAATTGAAGAAGACAAAGAAAACCTGAAATTCACAACCTATAGATTGAATCCCAATTAAGAATGTCTATTGCAACTGAAAGCTGTTTTGCAACTGAACAAAGATTCGTAAGTGAACCTAGTTCATGACTGAGTTGTTAATCGCTACTGACACTCATATGCACCTAAGCTTAAAAATTAATTGTTTAATTATTCCATCGTTGTTGTGTTTCCCACCACCATAAAATTAATAGGAAATGTTGCCAAACCATATAAATTGTTGTCTAGTGTGTAATTACATTTTATTTTTGCTCCTTTCCTTAACAAACGCAAGGTAATCGCAATCCAAAACTAATCCCCAACTTTAAAGCAGAGAAGTATCAAACACCTTCATAACAAGGTAGCTAATGCCAATTTTTCTTGACACAATTAGTTGACTACAAAGCTAAAGCCTTCGTAACTTAAAATATAGTTACAACAAAAAGTTAAGAGGCTCCTTTTTAGCTGTAAGAAGTACATGGGTTGTGTATCTCTAAGCATGCCACTACAAGGTGTCCACTTACAATAGGAAGGCTTGGAGACATCCTATTGAAAGGGACCCCACCTTAGAGATCTCCTTAGACACTAAATTTATTCCCCACTTTTGATTGTTTAAAAACCAGAAAATATTCTATTGTTCCTCTTTAAGAATAGAGTTCCTTACTTGTCCCCAAACATAGCTGGTTTGGGTGCTTTTGACCCTTGTTTTGTAGAGTTCCTTCTTACACCTTTTAAAAATAGTTTTCTTAATAGAGAGAAACCGTAATTTGAGGCAGTGGTTGATGTGTGGGTACAATCATGTCGAGCTTTAGGAACATAGAACCTGGAGAGAATCTTGGTGGTAACAAAAATAGAACCATTAAGGTGAGCACATTTAAATAAGAGGTTGGGGGAAGGGGGAGCCAAGTGGTCCCTTAGAGAGGGAAAGCATATCAACCACCAACCATTATGAGAATGTGACCAATCACGATCATTTAGTTATGATAGATTATGGTCACGCCTAATATCAATTATTGCCTCTTTAGAGCCACACATGGGGATCATTGACTGGGTTGGGTAGCACCTTTTTATTGGATCACCTTAGGTGTCACAACCTCGAATCATCTCCGGTTGGACAGGAGAGATGTTGTGATAGTACCAATTCAGCATGCGGCACGATGCCTAAAAAAAGGTATTTTGGTAAATGTACATGGGTACTTGCTTAATATGTATTTACTAAACACCCCCTTTACCTCGTATTAATCAAAATATGCTTTGTCAAGCATCGTGCCACATGCTAGAGTTGATTCGAACTCGGGTGTGAGACGCCATGAAAAGGCTTGGAAATGGACCTAATCATGCTTATGCATGTAATGTGATTTTCAAATATTAATCCAATGGGCTGCATTGAAACTATGGGTTTTGGCAACCAAGGTTAGCCATAAACAGCCTTTTTTGACATGCACATGATTGATTTGTAACTTGTAAGTCATGTATAAGTTGTAAAATTTGGGGATTAATCAACATAATTGCCATCTGAATGAAAGGTAATAGAAAAACAGTCATTCTATCGCTGGTGTAACAAGTACCATTGATAAAAATGAGAAGGGAAAATTAGGTTGAAATCATCACTATGAAATAAACTTCTGCATTACAATCATGACAATAGGCATTGTTTATCTGTAAATAAATAATGGATGTGGATACAAAGCAAAAAGGTAACTGAACCACTAAAGTAACTTTATGTTACTTTACCATTGAAATAGTTTAATTTCTTTTACATATGAGATGTTCTATGCATGCATCCCATAATTCAATTTGGGACATTACTTTTTTTATTATCTATAATTTTTTTTCCTGAAATTCTACCTTAGCTTTATTATTATTATTTTTCAGTTGCTACTTGTTCATTTTAATATTTTAAGTGTTGTTAATTTAAATGATGGAAGTATTTTTTAGACTAGTAGTGTGGCATGGTGATTTATGGGAATGTTACAAGTGGCAACTTAGGTGGCAGCTTAAAAGGGTTTCATGTGCTTGCCAAATCACCCTCTTCTCATGTAACAAGTTTTAACCATCATGTGGCCAAAGAAAGTTATGTTTTATGTGCATTCTTTATTAATGAGAAATTTAAAACTTCCAACAGTTGGCCTTATTAGGGGAAAGGTTCCTTAGATGATGAGATATAGAGTCAGCACACAACATCAAACATATGGCCAATCCCAAGGGTTGCCTATTTGATGGATGTTCTAGATTAGCTACCTCATGGTCCTCATCCGTCCACATTATTGAAAGAGGGGTTGGTGTAACAAAGGGAACTACACGACCACCTAAATTTCCTTATCCCATTTAAATAATTAAAATGATTAACTCTTTGAAAACTTAAAACCAATGTGTCTTCTTATTGTTTTATTGTGTATAAGAGGACCACCTATTTTGAATGTAATTTATTTATTTCTTTTCACCCAAAAAAAAAACTTAATTGACTTGTATGTGGACATAGTTGAATTGGTTTACTTAGTTGCTAAAGTAAAGACATAAATTCAATAATAAAAAAAAGAGCTAAAGGCCAATTTAGTAGATTAAATCAATGCCCATGCTTCATAGTAAAATTTTGTTAAATGTAATAAAAATATGGAATAAATGTGCTAATGTGTTCATTGCCATTACATTCAATTTATCATGAAAATTTAGGAAAATTCTACAATCCTAAATGAAATTTCCTTATGAATTTTTTTTTTTTTTTTAAAGCAATCCAACATTTTTGAGTGATTTTCCAAATGTAAGTACACATATAGATATATGGGAGGAGAGAAAGATCTCCATCCCACAAGATAGATCTTTTGTATTTAAAAAAAATTGATCAGATGATTACAAACATAGAATGTGTTAAGTTATTTTTCTTAGGTCTTTGCATGATATGGGAAACACAGGAAAGTGCTCTAGAAATTCTAGGTGATTGTTAACTCTAACCAATCAAAACTAAACTTGCAAGGTGGGTGGGAGCAATCAAGGTTGCTTTTATTTCTCCAGATATTTTCGTGAAGAACTTATGAAAATTATATTAATTCTAGCAAAAAAGGAAAAAGAAAAAAGAAACTTTTCAAGCAAGCTGTGAAGATAAGAGCATTAATGGGTTGAATTGGGACATTGATTACTCATTTAAATCCTATTAAAAGTGTAGTACATAGACCCTATGGTCCCAAGCACACAAAACGTAGGGGGACCAACCAAATGAAGGACCATTAATTAAAGAACTGGCTAGAGAAGGAGGGAACATAGTTCCAATCGTTCAATTGTAAGGACAAAAATCGTCTCTACTCCATAATGATAGAATAAGCTATTACTAAGTTGGTAAGGCCCACACATGTTGCTAGTAGAATGTTAGCATAGTCAAAGTAGGAAAATTTTCCTATAGATTCACCAAAATATTTGGGAACTGTGTACCAAGTAAATGGAATAGAATTGCAGACTAGGTAATGCTTCACCCTTTGACTCACTTCCTTTTAAGTTGATTTTTGATTCAGAAACTTTGGTTGGTAGGGTCCATCTATGTTGAAAGAGGAATGCTTGTGTAGTCAAAAAAGGCAAGTTTTCCCTTGGATTCAAGAAAATATATAGGATTTGCAAGTTATGCAAATGAAACAGACCTGTGAACTAGGTAACTATGTTTCACCCTCTGACTCACTTCCTACAACCCAATTATTTTTATCAAAACTTTACCTGAGCATGAAAGAAAACTTGACAATTTACTTGAACAATATAAAGGAGAAGACCCAACAATATATGTATATATATATATATATATATAAAGGAGTAAAGTGCCCATGCTCCTTTGCTCAGGTGGCTGAAGTATACTCTTCCAAGGTGGAAGGGTCGAATCTCCTTAGTAACAATTCTGCAGTGTCCGATGTCGTTTGCCTCTCTCGCCACAGTGTGGGTCCTGCACTTTAAGTGCAACAATCAAATGGGTCGAGTGGCCCTACCAAAAAACCAAAAACAAGGGGAGTTGAGTTTTCAAGTTTTGAAGAATTGATCACTATAAATGGCTAGTAAAATTGTCACTTCTCATTTCAGACAAGTCTTATAGATAACTTTAATGGATTGATGATTTAAAACAAGTTATCTATACAAAGTCATCCCCCATTTCAACCAACATGAGATTTCCCATTAATTAGATGGTTCATTTGACGGACCACAGTGTGAGAATCTCATTTATTGGAAGATGTTGATCTATTGATCACTGGAACAGTTTTATTTTTTCTTTTAATTTCATCTGGTTTCATTAGATATAATTGTAAATAAAGCCTATTGGAGGGGGGGGGGGCACATAAACTGTATCCCC
>JAOXJP010228847.1:0-11051 GCA_025762735.1 Platanus orientalis | reverse complement strand
TTGACCTTGCATGAATGTTTGCAATGTATCCTCAAGAGACCTCTTATGTGGAGGCACATAAGAAGTAGAAGTAGAAGACCCTTGAGAAGGGTTATTTGCATTGGACCCATTTCTCCAACTAAAGTTGGGGTGATTCCTTCAATTGGCATTTATGTTTCTAAATAGTGAGAAGAAAATGGCATTCTATAGGCATACATGGCATTGTTTGTTCGTGTAACACCTCTTGAAAAGCATGGATTATTGGACATTCCTAAGTTTGGTGTCCATTAGTCTAATAAATTCCACAAATGTCTTCTACTTTTTCATTGGCCTTTATTGAATTTACTTTCCTAAGTTCGATGGCTTCTACTTTTCTGGTTAGATTGACTATTTTGGCATTTACAGCATCTTCTTCTCTAAGGTGGTACATAACTCCCTTAGTCATAGCATTAGGCTTGGTCTTATCTAACCTCTCATATTGATCTGTGTTGTCCTAAGATTGAGTATTTTCAACTAATTGAACAAAATAATCCTAAGCCTCTTCAGGGTCTTTATTTAAAAACTCACCATTACACATCATCTCTACGAATTAGCACATTTGAGAAGTTAAACCTTCATAAAAGAAACTGATTGTGAGCCAAGTTTCATAGCCATGATGGGGGCAAATTAATAGTAATTCTTTATAACATTCCCAACATTAGAAAAAAGTCACATTTTCTTTTTGTAAAAAATTTATAATATTCTTCTAAGAGTATTAGTCCTATGGATCGGGAAGAATTTTTCAAGAATTCTCTTTGCATTTATTGTCATGTACCAATAGATCTTGGTTTTAGAGAATTTAGCTAATTCTTAGCATTTTCCTTCAAAGAGAAAGGAAACAATTTTAATCTAACCACATCACTAATAAGATTTTGGTTATGCAAGGTTGCACAAACTTCCTCAAACTCTTTCAAGTGGAGATAAAGGTTTTTTGAGTCTAAGCCATGGAACTTGGGAAGTACTTGAATTACTCCTAGTTTTAAGATAAATGTGCCAACATTGGTAGGAAAAACCATACAAGATGGAGAATTTGTTCTTATTGGTTGCAAATCTTCATGCAAAGTTCTTATTAAAGGGTCATTTAGAGTTTTATTTTCCTCATATTTACTTCCATCGTCAAACATAGTATTAGATAAATAAATATTTTTAAAATCTTCAAACAATTTGTTAAATAAATCTCCAACCACAAATTCTAATTTCCTCAAGCGGCCTGTTTGATCACGTTGACATGTGCTCATAAAAAAATTAAAAAAAAAAAACTAAATCCTAAAAACAAATAACTCCTAAAATATGGGAAAGTCTGTGATTATCAATCACAATGCATACCTAAAAGTTTCATATTCAAAAAATCTAGCTTAATGGACTACAGCCTAGATACATATCCACCAAAATTTATATGCAAAGCTTCCCACTAGATTGTAAGTTGATGCAATCTTAACTCAACACATCTTGGAAGCAAAATAACAAGGAAGTGGAATGAAGTTACCTTATGAGTTTATCAAGGCTTAAAAGAAAGGAAAAAAAATTTCCATGAAGCTTTATGCAGTTACTGATCAATTGGCGACCAAGAACCTTCTTTTAACTTGTTAAATGCTCAATACCGATATTCCCAATTTCTAAAAATTAAAAAAAAATTTAAAGATCTAAAAATATTAATTCAAGTGTTTACAAGTCAATTCTCAAATTTTCTACGACTTCTTTGGGTAAGGGCACGTACTCTCATACCTCGAAAAAGATGAGTAAATTAGAGATTTTCTTGAAACAAGATTATACTTGAAACACAAGAACTTATACACCAAAAATCTTGAAAAGAAAAGAAGAAAAAATATTTATTACTAATGGCACAACAAGATTAAGGCCAATTAGATTCATCATGCTTTTTTTCATCCTCTAGCCATATTCAAATCTCGATTCCTACAAAACATAAAATAAAGAACAAATTAATAAAATAAAATATTTTGTAATTAGTGTTCTCGTCACACATTGCAATCCCCAGCAACGGTACCAAAAACTTGTTACGCCTAGACTAATGATCCAACTTAATGAACCAAAAATCTAGGGTAGTTTTACTTGCAAGCATCCAAGTTTTGTAGTATATTACAAGATCGAATCCGCAGGGATTGACTTGTGAAACAAAAATAAAGATTACAAATGAGAGAAAAAATAGAAGAAAAGTGATCAATGGTTTTCCACATCGTAGTATGAAGCATAATTAAATGTTATAAACGAAACAATAAAAAGAACTAAGGTTTCAAGGGTACCTTCAATACTTTATAATGTACTTTGAATCAATTTATCACTATTAGAATCGAATGATGATTCTATCTAACCGGTAGATCACAACGTTAAACTCAAAAAAAATTACAAAAGAAGATAATTACATAGTTGAATGAAAAACAGTTACACAGTTGCTCACAAGTCATAGGGATTTTCTAAGCATTCAATGTATTAGAAATTCACATTGAATAAAAGAAAATGTATACACTTGTAACATTAAAGAAAAAATAATAGGCTTGGAACATTTAACTAAAACAAAAAATTACACTTAAACTTACTTGTCAATCCAAAATTACATTATAAAGTATTGAACTTTCCCTTTAACCGTAGTTGAATTTTTAGCCAAACATCCTCTTAATACAAGTCATCAAAGAAAAAGACTAAAAACCTAAGTATAGGAGAAGAGAGGAGAAATAAGTCATGAATTTGTGCATAGGCACATCCTTTTTATAGAGGAAAAGTAAAAGAGGTCAAAAGATATCCAAATTTTTAGCATTCTCTTCCTTCCAAATTAGTCGACCTTGCCTTCTATGTTTTACCCTAAAATCGTTCAAACTAGAAAAAAATCGTGAAATAAAAATTTGTAGAAAATTGAATCTTCTTTCACCCCCACTGGCGTTGCCTTTATCCAAATTCTGAGTCAATGGTTATAACCAAATACTGAGCATGACTCAAAACTTCCTTTATAGCATTTTTTCCAGTTTTGGCTTAGAGTGAAGATATTCTCTCAAGATTGACCCATATGTTTTTGACTTGATTAACCCCATTTTTGAGCTAGCCCAATTTCCAATTATCCTTCTCTTTTAATTTGGACCCTTGAACTCCCTTGGATGCTTCATCTTCACTTGATTAGATTGGTTGGTGTTAGTGTCTCTCACTTTTGACTTTATCTACATGGGTAAACTTTTGCTAATGGGATTTAATCTCTAATTGGGCTTTTATTGAGTTCCTATAAGAGAAAATGCAAATTTTACATAAAAATATATAAATACACATGAAGGATATGCAATAATGCATGTTGAAAATAGGATAATAATGCAATTTTTAGTACTTGTCAAGGAAAACCTTCTTGCCATAAACCTATTTCCAACATGCATTATTATCCTAGTTTCAACATACATTATTGCAAACTCTATGAAGAAAATATAAAGTTAGCCAAGACCAACAAGAACCTAAAGAAGAAAAAAAACAACACTAAATCAAGAAAATAAAATTTTAAAGAGTTTGAAAATAAACTAAAGGAAAAGACTCATGACTTAGAAGTAAACCTTCTTGAAGTTAATGAAAAGCAATCTAAGGGTTTAGAAGAAAAGGATAAGCTAGTTAGGAAAAACTCTAATCTCTTAAAATAAAATGAAGAATTAAAAGAAAGGATAAAAGAGTTAGAGTTGAGGTCTTTAGACACCTACTTAGGAAAAGAAAATCAAAGCTTAAAAGATAAAATAAATCTCTTAGAACAGAGACTAAGTGAGTCAAAATTAATCCTCAACATAGAGAAGGAGAATAGAAAAGTTGAAAAGAAATAACTAGTTAAGGAAAATGTCAAATTGTCCAATAAGACTCTAGAAGTTGAACAAAAAATCAAAACTTTAGAAGAAAACAAAAAGATCCTAGATTTCACTTGCTCCAAGCTCAATGTAAAAAATAATGAGCTACTCAAGCAGGTCAAAGAACTTGAGTAGCACAAAAAGAAGTCTCTTAGCTCCCTTGCTCAAGGTAGTGAAAAATTAGATAAAAGGTTCACATTAGGCAAAGAATGTAGAGCTAGGAGAAGTTTGAGATTTAGTTTCAGAAATGTTCAACCTCCTACCTACACAAAAGGGTCAAATAATGCCTATGCAAAAGGAAAAAAGTAAAGCCAATGTATTTCCACAAACCATGATGTATAGTGAAAGATAATTTTCTTTCAAGAACAAAACTCTTACTCGTCATGAAAGATGAAAGGAAGTACCTAACATATTAATAGGCTATGAATCAACCTCTAGAAGTTATGACTCAACTTCTATAAAACCTCCAATCACATGCCACTATTGTAGATTGGATGACCATATAAGGTTTAGATGCATCAAGAGGTAAAGAAACTTACATGTCCTCAAGAGTCTAGGAGAATAAACTAAACATATTCTCAAAAGACTCAAAATAAAAGAAATCTAAAAAAGAAAAATCATTTTTTAGGATCCAAAAATCATTTTCAAAAGAAATAGAAAATGATCCACCCAAGACAAATCAAGATCCAAAAAATATGGGTCAGGAAGATTTAGGTGAAGAGAAATGAACTCACATCTTATTTTGGAGTGAGCATGTCAAGATGATATCTTGACAATGGACATGACGTGATAGAGGTCATAGAAAATAAGGTTTTAGATAATCCAAATTGGATCTAAGCCCTACAAGTATGATTGAAAGAATCCTAAAAGAATGATCTTCTGAAGATCATAAAAAGGAAAAGTAGATGATCTTGGCTCAAAGAACAAGCTAAACTAACAATCAAGGGATATGGGGCATCACCCTTAGGAGGTGCTCTGACCGGTCACCAAACCCCTGACTAATCATGACTAAGAAAAAAAACGTTGAAAGGTTGCGAAAATTATTGTTTTTGTTATTTGGTGATGTGGCTTCCATCCATTGGACCCCCACACATGTGAGATCTTATTGTAGATGAATTATAAACCCTATTAGACCTCATTTGGGTCATTTAGACTCCTTATAACATAAAGAGGAAGAAGGAGAGAGAAAAGAGAGACTTGAGATAAAGGAGTGAAGAATCTTCTTCTCCAAGCTTGGATAAGTTGTTATAACCTATATTTAGCCTAAAATAGTTGTTATTTTCCATTATCTACCTTACTTTATGTATTCTAACCATGGAATACATTGTTTGCTTATAGAGGAATGAAGATTTAACAAAGGTAAGGGATTTTTGGAGGAGATTTCTCTTTAAAACGAGGATTAGCATTATGTGAGTGAATATGCATTTTATGTTCACTTTCCCTTCTTAAGTTTTTAGAGTGGTTGTGTATAAGCTTTATTTTGGTGGATTCATCTTTATTCTCTTTGTAAATGATAGTTCTTGGTATTGGATCATAGTTTCTTTGATGTGAGCATGTTAAATGGAAATTTCTCCATTGTTTCCTTGTTTCTTGGGTTATGGAGCTATTTTCTTGGTATTGGAGCTTGTTGGATGGGTTGATTGATCTCTAATCTATTTAGAAAGGTTTAAGTACCTGATTTGCTTTAGATGTATAATTTAGAAGATCTTGGTGGTTTGGAGTACCCTCTGATTTTTCCTTTGAATTCTTAAATTCTTGCACTTTACATGTTTGATAAAATCTCACATGGTTATTTCTTTACAATTTACACGTCTTATGGATGCCCTTGGATTCTTTGGATGAGTATATTACTCTACTTGGTGGATTCTTTCTATATCATGATAGCCTATATTAGTTTGTATAAATTTTATTAATTCTCATGTTAAGATCTTAGAATCCCCATGTGTATACTTAAGATTTGCATATATTTAATGGATTTTGGTTATTAGAATATGTAGAATCATCCATGTTTACTATAGAATATTTGTAAAATGTTTATTATGGATTTCTACAATTATTGTGAGATATTTGGAATATTATGCTTCAATCCTAATTGCATTGGTGTTAAAAATGTTTAAGATTCCATAGTCCCCTATATGTTATTGAGATGGGTAAAGCATATGATATTGCATTTTTTGATTTGTCTCTGAAATATGATGTAGATATAAGGAAGTACTTGTGTATGTTCTAAATGGGTAAAGGATTTGTCAAAATTACATGAATGTGTGTTTGGGATTTTGATTGGATTTATATGATATGTGACCCTTTTTTAGGGAATTGGCCTTGAAGCCATTAGGATGATTGTATTCCACATGGTTGTGTGAGGTGAATCTCGATTAGATTCATGTGTTATGATGAAGGTAAATATCTTGGGAGGCGATGTCCCACTTGTGTTAAAAGGAAGTGTATGTTCATCCATTGTTAGGTGATGAAAACACAAAGCAATGAGTTATTCCACTCAGAAAAGAATAGGAGTTTTCATTTTTATATGTATATGTTTAGGGAGGTGTTATCCCATGTTACATTTAAGTGGGAGGGGTTATCCTACTTGTGAATATGTGATGGGAAGTGTTTTTCCACTTATAGATATATGAAATGGAACATAATATCTCACTAGAGGATTCAGTTTGGGAGGTGTTGTCCCAAGTGGATGGATAGTTGGAAAGTGTTGTCTCAGTGTTTAAATAGTTATGAGGTGTTTTCACACATATGTAAGAATATCTTGGGAGGTGATGATGTCTCATATAAGTATATCGATTGGAAGGAGTTTTTCCATGTGAGTATTGATCAAAGGAGGTGTTGTCCCTAGGTAAGTGTATAAAAGCGAGGTGTTTTCCCACAAAGACATTTGGTAGGGAAGAACTATCTCACATTATATGTATTTCTGAGAGGCGATTCACATTTGTATTTGTGATACAAGGATAAGTGACAAACTGACACTCGATAAATGTCAAGTCAATTATGATAAGCGATAAAATACACAAGATGTGTGTCTAGTGAACTACGATAGAATATAAGGGATATAAGATAAGTGTTTAATGGAATATGATATATTTTTTCGGAGACCCTTACATAGGTTTTGTGGTTTGGTTTTGTTTAAGACCCAATGTGGGTCCATTTGAATTTGGTGTAGTGTTTGACGGAGATCCTTAAGAGTTGGTAAATGGCATATTGTATATAGTATATACATGTTTTGTTATGGTACAAGTTGAATTCTCATATGATTATCTTATGGCATGTACATTCTTGAACCTTAGTAAGAATACATGTTTGGTATATCTGTTGTACTCGCATACGTACTTTGATTCATTTACTTTATCTTGATTCCTCCTATTTGCTACCGTGATTATCTTTGGCCTCCTTTTGTATTATATAAACTGTGTACCTTTTTGCTAAACCTGTTAAATTTACCCCAATTGACACCACCCATAGGTGAGGAGTAAATGGACAAGTACTATGCGTGCCATTCGAGATGCGGACGAGTACAAGGAGTTGGGCAATCAGACTAATTTACTTTATGTTTCAGTTTTAGTTTACTTTTGATGAGAGATGTATATTTTTAGTACTTTGGATGTGTCCATGGGACAATGATGTGTATATTTTGGCCATGAGATATTTTGAATCATTTTTTAGATTTTAGATGTGATGTTTATACTTATTTTCATTGCACTATCGGGATTAAATGGCTACTTAGCATATTGTTACTATTCCATTGCACATAACTATGTTTATGAATGTAAATGATTAAGTTTCAAGTAATCATAAAGATAAAAGGACAAAATTTTAGTGAATGGAATATGAATTCGGTTACTAGCGACCAAGATTTACACCTATATAAAGTTGTGAAATTTGGGGTCATTACAGTACACTTTAGAAATGATATGGATATGTTGTTAATGATAGTGATCTGATAATGCAATTAATATGATAAGCAAGTTTCAAAGTAAACCAAGATGAAACCATTAGACAACCATGAAACGTATGTTGAAATACAAGAGAGGGAATAAGGATTATATTATAGTTTATAGAAGTGTGGACATGTCATTATTGGTGAAATAATTTTAAATATAAATGCACATAAGGATTTTTTTAAAAGATAACATCTAGTTATATATATATACTATGGGAGGAAATTTATTAGTTGAAGTGCAAGACAGAATTACATTATAAAATCCATGATAAAGGTAAAATATGTTGCAATTTATGTAATAAACGAGGGAGTTTGGTTACAATGGTTATTAAAAGAACTGAGTGTTATTTCCTTAGTTATTCACTTATTACACAATATGGTGACATTATTTTTACCAAGATAGCTTTCTTAGGTAATTTTTTTATCAAGATAGCTTTCTTAGGTAATCTTTATACCATGGATGATATTAGACACATGATTTATAGGGATGCTACATCTAGAGCTGTCATATAATATTCTCTGTCGCTGGAGTGAGACTTTAATGATACACCACATGCATGTGGAAAAAAATTAGGTGAGAACGAATCTCATGAGAACTGTGAAACTGGCATCAGGGTGTGGACACATCAGCGCCAAAAATTGATTAGTACCCCCCCCAAAAAAAAATGTGTAAATCACTTTTGGTACTGATTTGTCAGCCCCTCTAGTGCCATTTGCACAGTTCTCACGAGATTCGTTTGCACATAATCCAAGCCCCATGCATGTAGTTGTGAAAGGTGATACTGAGACCTGGAAAGGTAGGCAACCGACCAGAGGAAGCCAAACTGGCTTCAATCGGACCAACACAACAAAGGCAGGACAAGGAACTACGGTCTACTGCAACTGCCTGCCTTCCCATGGGTTAGAACCTGTGACCACTCACATGGAAAAGAGATGCTCAGGGCAAGGGAACATCGACTCCCATTAGTTGTACATGGAGCAAAATATTTAACTATTTAATGTCAAAGAAAATCTAATGGAACAAAAATAAATATGTATTGCATTCTTCAACTACATCAAATTCAACAAATGGAGTTCAAGTAGCCAGAAATGTGTGTGTGTGTGTGTTAGAGAGAGAGAGTTACAAAATGTACAAGGACAAATGCAACAAATTTCAACCAAAAATAGTACGATCCAAAAACTAAATCACGGCTTTAAAGTTGGAAACGAAATCATAGTAGCAAGGAACCGAAAGGGACGAGGGGTTTACAACGAGAATAGCACCCTAGGTACTGACCCTAACCTGTGCCGTGTCTGCCGGTAGTCAAGCGGGTGAAAACATCAGCACCGAAAGTGATTCACTTTTTGGGGGAGTGTGTAAAACACTTCTGACATTGATGTGGCCCCCGTTGACCTCGGCGTTTGCATACGCCGAGCGTATAAAAGCTTCACCAGAAATAATGTTGTCCAGTATGCACCTTTCGCTGCCTCACAGGGGGTGTGAGCCCCACGAAAAGTGCACACCCCACCTGTGAGGAGGCGAATGGTGCATCCTGGACAGAACATTATTCCTCCCAAGGTAAAAGCTCCTGTAATATTCAATTTCAACTTCTTTGGAAAACCCTGTCCCTGGATAATCGTTATGAGAAATAAGATGGGTGTCACTATGAAGGTTTCAATACTTCCATGGAGGAAATGTTGGCATGTTTAAAAGGTCATCGATATTTCAAACTGTTTCTGGTGGGAGTAGGTTGAACCAGGAAAAACAATTCAAAAGGAAGACCCATACCAGCCCAGTCGCAAACATGACGAATAAAAATGTATCCACCATGAGCCAGGCCCAAGCCACCGTACCGCAATGCCAATAACACATTCGATGTCAGAACCAACTACAGAATACCTACCTGCAAACCTTAGCATACCAATGGCAGAACAAGGTAAGGACTTGGTTTAATGGGATTTACCCTGTACCCAAATCGTTTGATATTATCAATATAAGTGATGGCACATCAACCTAAAGTTGCAGGAATTCAAGAGAACATTAGCTTCTTAAACTCTTCATTTTTTAGCAGTTATGTGAGATTTAAAAATAAACAACGAAACAAATGTCTTTCTAGACAGACAAATACAAGAATCACATCATAATAGTTGCCCAAAAAAAAAACTTCGTAACACATATCTTGAATGAATTTCTTTATATTATACGAACAGTATAATTACACAAGACTTTACCCATTGAGTCAAAAACATGGGCTTACAACTCAGCAGCACAAGCTTCCAGGATGCAGTTGTCGGGGGAAAAAATCAATGTTCAGTCCTGACAAGAATCTCCACCAGGTCTCAGCATCCTCTTGTAGGGATTCCTGACTGTTAAAAAGTTGTCCAGATGCGTACACCTTCCTTTGAAGCAGTGAAATTTTACAATTTCACTGCTTTAATCACCCCCTTCACTGAATTGATTGACAAAAGAAAGGATTACTAGTTCCTGGCTGTTAAAAGGTCATCCAGATGCATAGACCTTCCTTTGAACTTTGAAGCAGTACAAGATGTAAATTTACAATTTCACGGTGTTATCCCCCGCTTCACTGAATTGATTAACAGAACAGAAGATTAATTAAATTCATTACACACAGAAAAAATCAAACCAACTTGGTTTATGAGAAGATCCCCCACCGATGTTCCATGGTGCATGCTTTATTTATGTTTATGATTGGGAAAGGATCTGGTACACCCAAATTTTTGTCCCCCCATGCCCCCATGCCACAGGCTAACACGTGATGGTGTTTTGAATTTGGTGCCTCTTTTAAATAGGGAGCAAATGTTTATTTGAAACACTTTTTCATGGTTTGCTCAGCTCGGCTTGGGCTCATCACGTGAAAGCTAAGCTCAGGCTCATCACAAGCCTGGGTTGCCAAGCTCAGGCTCGGCTCTGCTCACCAGAGAAAAAAAAATTTAATGGTCCATTAACCTAATTTGTCTTATTTGAACATTACTATTTATTATAAAATTATTAACTAAACTAAGCTCTTAACGAGCCGAGCTTTCAGCAAAATGAGCTTAGTGAAGCTTGGCTCAGGCTCACTTAATAAACGAGCTTTAATCAAAACTCAGGCTCGACTCACTGAGCTTAAAACAAGGCTCTAGCTGAACTTAGCCGAGCTAGCTCGGCTCATTGACAGCCCTACCTATAAACCCCTTTTTATGGGGATCGGTTTATGAATGCTTCCCTTAACAAACGCTCATCACTGCTCCTTGTCAGGGGCGGACACATCAGCGTTGAA
>JAOXJP010228846.1:0-11051 GCA_025762735.1 Platanus orientalis | reverse complement strand
CATTGAGGGGGGGGGGGGGGGAACTCCCTCCCCCCCTTGTTCCTATGTGGCTCCGCCCCTGGTTGTATTGGGGATCAATGAGTTACATGTTGTAATATGGTGGCTTGCACAGAAGAGCCTAACTTGACATGGAAGGTGGAGAAGATTTTTCTCCCATGCTGTCTAATTCTTTCTAGAAAACCATTTTACATTGATTTCACCTAACAAGAGAAGTTCAAGTGTTCCGAGGACAATTTAAAACCATGTTCCCTATATAATGTAAAAGGTTATAATATTTTTTTTCAAGGCCTATTAAGAAGTTTTGGATCTTAGATCAACTGTCACATAGTTTGTCTAGCAAACCCACCATATAAGATTACAAGTTAAATCACGTAGTCATTCTATTGGTGTAAATATAGAGTGTGGACAGATGTTATGAAGAGTAGGGAGATTTTGGAAAAAAGGAGCTTGTTGGTGGATAGGAAATGGATCGTCTATCAAAATATGGTATGACCTATGGATCCTAAATTCTACATTACTTAAAGAACTAGTGGAACCAAAAGAGAATGAGGTCTCTAGCTAGGGTGAAGGACCTGATCCATTCGGACACTCAAACATGGAAGGAAGAGCTTATAAGAAATAGATTTGATTCGGTAACAGCAGTCTGACTTTTATAGATACATCTATCAAATAGAGAAAGTCAAGAGGAAGACCGATTGATCTGAACAAAAACCCCAACGGATAAATTCTTTACAAAGTTAGTATACAATGTTATTTGATGTTGTGGGTACCATGCCAAAATTGATAAGTTTGTCCATAGAAAGTTCTGGTTGGATCTTTGGAAATAAAAGCATATCCCACAAAAGTTTTTAGTTTTATTTGGAGATGCATAAATGGAGCACTGCCTCTGAGAAGTAAAATGGCTAAAATAACAGCGGGAAGTGATCGAACTTGTCCATTATGTGGAAAAGAAAATGAAACAACTAACTATTTATTCTTTAATTGTGAGGCCGCCCAATTGGTATGGTTTGGATCTATTCTCGGTCTTAGAGTTCGGGAATGCAACATATCTTTTCAAGAATGGTTTAGAGACTTGTTATAGTCTTCAAGATTAGATAAGATGCTATTACGAGGAGCCATGATGCTATGGTGCATTTGGAAGGCCGAAAATAAAGTTGTTTTTGACCATTATCCAGTCTCTGTCAAAGGTATAATATCTCATGCAAATTAGTTAATTTTGGCATATAACATGGAGCAAGAAAGTCCAGGTGAAATCACTACCACCAGTGAGCAACCAAGATAAGTAGAAAT
Source organism: Platanus orientalis (assembly GCA_025762735.1). Classification (NCBI taxonomy): domain Eukaryota; kingdom Viridiplantae; phylum Streptophyta; class Magnoliopsida; order Proteales; family Platanaceae; genus Platanus; species Platanus orientalis. The sequence goes on along the minus strand of JAOXJP010228846.1, from coordinate 9,761 downwards.
ACATCTCTCAACTCACTTGAGTCTTCTACCATTATCCTCTCTTAAAATCAATGTAGATGGAGCAGTAGATATGCATTATACATATACAACAATTGTAAGAGATTACAATGGATGCTTCATCCAGAGGGGAAACACAAGTATTGTCTCCATGTACTTTGGAAGAAGCAGAAGTATCAACGTTTTTCTTGGGGCTCAGATTGGCTTAGGACTTTCCATGTACAAGGTTGGATCTCACCAATACAAGAGAATACACCAAGAAGCTTTAAAGAGAATGTATGGATTTGTGGAAGCTCACAATCACTTGAATAGACACCTATCTGCACACCTTCTCTTTCAATCTTCTTCTATTTTTCCCAAGAAGAAAAACCACAACCTCCAAACACCCAAACAAAGAGAGGAACCTTGTTTTGTCACCTTTAATCAACCAAAACCATAGAGGAAGAAGACCAAACCCAAAGAGATTCACAAAACCCCTTTCTTCTCATTCTTCCTTCTTCCTAAAAGAAAACTTTCTTTTCTAAGTTTTCTCTCTAACTCTTCACTGGTTTTCATGGTATTGCAAACCCACATCGATTACTCTTCCTTTTTTTTTTTTTTAATTTTTTTATAAGGAGTCAAATGACTCTTTTTCCCCTTGGGATGTCGATCTCACCTCCCAGGAGGAGGGATGCCCAACAATCTCCCCCTCCCGACTCATGAGGAGGGCTTCACCATACTTATGCCTACAATGCTATAACACACATCAAGCTTCACCTTGGGTAAGGCCTTGGTCATCATATTGGAGTCATTCTTGTCTATGTGAATCTTCTCCAATGATAATAACTTGTTTTCTAGGACATCTCGTATCTAGTGGTACCTCATATCCATGTGTTTGAACCTGGAATGAAAGCTTGGATTTTTACTGAGGTGGATGACACTTTGACTATTATAGTGAACAATATGTTTGCTTTGCTTCAAACCCAGTTCTTGAAAGAATATATTCATCCACAACATCTCCTTACAGGCTTCTATAATGACAATGTATTTGGTCTCTGTACTAGACATGGACACACACTTTTGTACCTTGGACTGCCATGACATTGCCCCCCTTTTAAGTAAATGGATACCCCGATGTAGCCTTCCTAGAGTCAATGTCTCCAGCCATATCTACATCTGTATAACCTTCTAAAAAAGGTTTACCACCACCAAAGCATAAACATAACTCTAATGATCCCTTGAGGTACTTAAGAATCCATTTGATTGCTTCCCAATGCTCTTTGCCAGGATTAACAATAAATCTGCTTACTACACCAACTACATGTGCTAAGTTTGACCTTGTACAAACCATAACATACATTAAACTTCTCACAGCTAATGCATAAGACACTCTTTCCATTTTCTGTTTCTCTTTCTTACTTGAAGGACTTTGCTTGGAACATAGCTTAAAGTGAGCACCAAGTTGAGAGCTGATTGGATTTGCCTTATCCATGTTAAATCTTTGAAGCACCTTTTCAACGTACTTCTATTGTAATAGCCACAGTTTCCATGCTTTCTTATCACGAGAAATATTCATGACCAAAATCTGTTTTATTGGACATAACTCTTTCATTGCAAAAGAGTTGCTCAGTTCCTTCTTCAAATTATTAATCTTGCTAGTGTTCTATTCAACAATCAACATGTCATCAACATAAAGCAACAAGATAATGAAGTCACCATCAGAAAAATATTTAGTAAACACACAATGATCTGAAGCTGTCCTCTTGAACCCATGTTCCATCATAAATGAATCAAACTTCTAATACTATAGCCATGAGGCTTGCTTCAACACATATAAGTTTTTTTTCAACTTGCAAACCATGTGCTCCTTTTCTTTGACTTAAAATCCTTCTGATTGCTTCATATAGATCTCTTTCCCTAAATCACCATGGAGAAAAATAGTCTTGACATCAAGTTGCTCAATCTCAAGATCCATGCTTGTAGCTAAACCTAATATATATGACACGTCTAGATGACATTTTTCACAACGGGAGAAAATATTTCATCAAAATCAATGTCTTTTTTCTGATCAAATCCCTTCATAACCAATTTTGCTTTTATACTTGGTTGTGACCTATGCTCTTCAGTCTTCAACCTAAAGACCAATTTGTTCTTAAGTGTCTTTTTCCTTTTGGTAGTCTCACTAAATCATATGTGCAGTTCTTATGTAGAGAATCCATCTTTTTTTACATTGCTTTCAACCACTCTTTCTTGCATTCATTTGTTGAAGTTTTATCATAGCATTCTATCTCTCCCCTCATTTGTAAGCAAAATATATTCATAAAGTGAATATTTCTTCGAAGGTTGGTGATCTCTAGCAGACCTTCTCATATGATGTTCAAATGGTGGTTCTTGAGGGGGTTGCTGCTCCCCCTACTCTACATCACCTGTATGAATGTTGTCTTTATGAACAACATCATCATGCTCATCTTGTACTGCTCCCCCATCATCATGTGCTACTAGAGGAGGGGTTGGATCCATATCAACAAAGTCATTAACAACAGTTTGTAGCTTCTCAACCTTCTCACAACTCACAATCTTCAATATTTTGGTCTTCAAGAAAGACCACATTTTTACTTCTAATTAACTTCTTTCTAATTGGATCCTATAATCTATATCCAAACTCTTCATTTTCATAACCTAGGAAGATGTACTGTTTTGATTTATTATCATGCTTAGACCGTTCATCCTTGTGTACATGCACAAACGCCTTACAATTGAACACCTTCAAGTACCTGTAAGAGACATCTTTCTTCTTCCATACTTTTTTTGGAACATCTCTATTTAAGGGAGCTAATGAAGATAAATTAATCAAATGGACCATAGTGCTCATCCTCTTACCCCAAAAGGATTTTGACAACTTAACATGTGAGAGCATACACTGTACTTTTTCTACAATGGTGCGATTCATTCTTTCTATAACACCATTATGCTATGAAGTGTTAAGAACAATATTCTTATGAAGGATGTCATACTTTATGCAATATTCTTCAAATGGACCTCTATACTCACCACCATTATCTGTGCGACTGCTCTTTAAAAGTTTTCCTATTTCCTTCTCAATTTGAGCATGAAACTGCTTGAAAGTCTCAAAAACTTGATATTTGGTCATCAATGAATATGCCTATACTTTTTAACTAGCATAATCTATGAAGTGACAAAATAAGATGCACCACCAAGAGTTTTGACTGTTGTAGGACCATAAACATTAGAATGCACCAATTCTAAAACATTTAATTTTCTATGTGATAAATTTTTATGAAAAGATACTCTATTTGCTTACCAACCAAACAATCAACACATTGATTTAAATGAATACTTTAAATACCGGGAATAATATCAATTTTTGTAAGAATTTGTAACCCCTTATCACTCATGTGGTTTAGCCACCCATGCTATAAATATGTAGGTTCTTTGTCTATTGTGTTTAACTCATCCTTATACATGTGTGCTTGAGGTATGTATAAGGAGCAACATTTTTGTCCTCTTGCCACCATAAGAGACCCTTTGGTAAGTTTCCATTTCCCACCACCAAAGTTGTTGTTGTAACTTTCTTCATCTAACTTTCCCGCAAAAATTAGATTAAGCCGAAGATCGGGTACATGTCTCACATCCTTGAGCACCAACTTACAACCGACATTGGTCTCAACATATACATCACATTTTTCCACAATTTTTGAGATACCACTATTTTCTATCCTCACAACACCAAAGTCACCTGACTAGTATGAAATAAAAATATCTCTCTTCGGAGTATAATGAAATGAAACATCGATGTCAATCACCTAATCTGTAGCACTTATGAGACCAAGACATGTCCCTTCAGAAGATGAAATGATAATAACATCACCACTATAAGTAACTGCAGTGGTTTCCTTGTCTTCTTTTTCTTTATCATTTTCTTTCTTTAGGTTTTAACAATTTTTTTTAATGTGCCTCAACTTGCCACAATGATGACAATTAATTCTCTATCTTGACTTGGACCTTCTCTTTCATTTATCACGATTCAGGTTTTCTATACTTGTGCTTCTCCCTTGTTTTTATATAATAAGAGCTTCGGAATGTGTAAAACTTATAGATTTCTTTTTTGTTTCCTCATTCAACAAGCTACTAGTAACTTGATTCATAGTCACAACTCTATTTGAAGCACAGTTGCTATAAGATACTACTAGAGTATCCCAACTATTTGGTAAGGAGCTAAACAATAACAAAACTTGAAGCTCATCCTCCAACACCATCTTCATGGATGTCAATCGGTTCACAATGCTTTGCATTTCATTCAAATGCTCTCCAATAGAACCCCCTAATTTGAACTTCAAGTTCACTAGCTTTCTAATAAAAAAATCTTTGTTACCGATGGTCTTTCTTTCATACAAATCTTCTAACTTTTTTCAAAGAGATTGTGTCAAAACCTCAATTAACACGTGATGGAAAACACTATCATCCAACCACTGTTGGATTGTACCAATAGTCTTTCGGTTTAGCTTTTTCCAATAATCATCTGATGTTTCGGTCGACTTGGTTTTATCACTTTCAATGGGAGCATATAAATCATTGCAATATAGAAAACCTCCATTTTTTTCTTTCCAAATACTCCAATTATTTCCATTTAAGCTAATCATCCAACTTTTCGTACTTGCTTCCCTTTAATTCACACACAATAAAAAAACCTCTTTCAACCTGGGCTCTGATACCACTTGTTGGGAAAACCACATTTCCCCTATTCCCTTATGCAAATCAATGGAACAACAACTAAATGGAAATAAAATGCAATATATGATCACAAGAACTAGCAAAACAAATAATAAAAGAAAACACACCACAATAAATCAAGATTTTTAACGTGAAAAACCCAAAAAAGAAAAACCATGGGACATTTGTCCAGGCAAAATATTCCACTAAATGAATTATGAAATGTGTACAAGGTTGGATCTCACCAATATAAGAGAGTACACCAAAAAGCTTTGAAGAGAATGCCCGGATTTGTGGAAGCTTATAATCCTATTGAAGAGATACTTATCTTCACACATTCTCCTTCAATTTTCTTCTATTCTTCCGAAGAAGAAAAACCCCAACCTCTAAACACCCAAACAAAGAGAGGAACCTTGTTTTGGTACCTTCAATCAACTAAAACCATAGAAGAATACCAAACACAATGAGATTCACAAAACCCCTTCTCCTTCTTCCTTTTTCCCAAAAGAAAACCCCTTTTCTTTTCTAGGTTTTCTCTCTAATTCTTCACTAGTTTTCACAGTATTGCACACCCACACCGATTACTCTTCCTTTTTTTATTCTTTTGTTTTATAGAGTCAAATGACTCTCTTGCCCCTTGGGCTGTCGGTCCCACCTCCCATTAGGAGGGACGCCCAACAATTAGGATGGGGAGCAAGTACTCATCAAATAAACGGTTTGGGTCAGAGCAGAGTGGTAATCTTGTTCTCCGTTTCGTGCAAAGAAAGGTATCCATGTTCGAGTTTCAGCATTTGGAAATGGTTTGATATAGCTTCTTTGTGTTTTTCTGTTAATATGACGGGTCCCAGGGACATAAGATTATGCCGTCCATTAGGACCGGAATTAGCCAAACATAGTATTTTATATCCCACTAAATGTATGAAATATCAACCAGAACTTGAATTGGAGTCTGGATCTTCTGTATGCAGGTAACTAGTCCAACTTGCCACCTACATAGACTCCTCAGTAATTCGATAACCATCTCTCGAAAAATCATCAATTTTCGGGCCTAGGTCTGGCCTGACCCCTTAATATAATATAGTGGGCTGAGCTTCGGCCTTCCATGGCCTGGCCTGAGCCCAACCCAAGCCCACCCCTAACTATGACGAGCCCTTTTTAGAGATTGATATATAGGGACTCCAAGGAGTCCATTGTGGTACAAAGAGTTGCGGGCGTATGGGCTTCTATCCATATTGGACCTGATAGAGTTGCGAATGAATGGTTTAAGTTGAGGCTGGGTCCTGTTTTCACGTGATACAGATGGGCTTCAGTCTATGACTCAGTTTGGGACAGATGTATTGTGGTCTCATACCATGTGTTTAATAGTAGAGTTGTTGATGGATGTGTTGTTGGCTTAGGTGTTGAGTATGATTGAGCTATCCACGATACAATTTGCAGATGGATGGGTCTTCTTTAAGGCTGCCAACAGAGCAGGGCCAACCTAAAGGCCTCGCCCAAGTCTAGGCCAAATGAGGTCCCAGGCCGGAGTTTAAGCCCATTCTTAATAAGCTTGGGTTGCCCTGGGTATAGATGCATATAGGATTATGTTTTTTTTTTTTTTTTAATATTTTTTTTAACAATTATGAAGTTTTATCTACTGTATTGAAAGGCCTTGAGCCGGCTCGATGCTTTAAAACACATTTTATGTGTACCTATTTCTTTCATTTGAAAACTGATTTTACTGTTTTAACCTTCTACACCACCTTTTGTGTGTGAGGACACAGAGGGACAGACAAATTGGGTGTAGCAGATCCTTTCCCAATTCGTGAATGTTTTTGGTGAAACCGTGAAAGATCGCTAATAATTTTTTTTTTTTAAAGTGAAAAATCACTCACATAATTATAAAAGAAAGAAAAAAAATTTAAATTCAAATCAAATTTCCGAAGTGAGTTTCCTCAGCCAGGATGTACCTTAGCTTCCTCACAGGGATGTAGGCATTTTTGTGTGGGGCCCCACTTTCCTATGAGGGGGTGACGGTACATCCTGGACAGAACAATATTTCGGTCAGCGAAATTAGGATATTTGTGTTGCAACATACGGAGATATCAAAATATTTGAGGATTTCTTGTGAATGGAATCCCTTCCATTTCCATTCGGCATGTTTCTATCTATAAATTCATAAAACCCATATTCTACTGGGTGTGAGAATGTGGCGAACAAAAGTGAGCCACCACATCTTGCACCTGTGCTGGGTGTTTTATCACCTTTCTTCGGCCACGTGTCGTCCAGTGCCGGTGGGAGAAGGTCGCGGCATATTTTTTAACAATAGGAAATCCACTTTAAAATGGCCAATTGGAGCTTAATGAAGAAATCCTCGTCATTCACAGCTGGGATACATGCATGGGGCATACGTAGTGGTCAATAATCAATCCCAACCGTTCAACTATGCATGATGAGTAGGATTTGAAGCACTAAAAAGGTCGGTCACTACCCTAATCCTTGTGCAACAAGTAATCTTGTAACAGAATCACTCTATAAATGTATATATCTAACGATGGCTTGAAAGTTGGAGATGAAGTAGGGACATGAAAGAACTACAAAACCCACTTTGCCGTGGTGGTCTTGTATAAGGTAACAAGCCTCTGTTACTATCGTTTTTTATTCTAGTTAGTTTGCTTTAACCCTATTCCTATCTATCAATTTCTTTTAATCTCAGTTCTTTTCTGATCTGACTTGACTCTCTGGTTTAGATTATGATAAATGTATTTGTAAATATTCTGAAGCTAATTTTATGCAGTGCCTCATAGAGCTGGATATCAATCTATATTATTTATTGTGTAAAATCAATCAATTTTTAAGCGTAAGAATGAATAAGTGTGTCCCAACAGATCGATCATAGCTGACCCATTGAATAGTTCTTTTTAATTCAGACTGATGCTTACATTGTCTTCTCTGTGGATTTGTTGATGTTTAACAGTTAGCTTGAGTCAGCCATGAAATCCTATCGTTGGGTGCTAATGAAAGATGTTAAGGAAGAAAGAGCAACTGAGAAGGCAGTAAGATCAGATGGAGAAGGGGAATGGGTGAATCTCCCTTTGGACATATTTTCTAGACTTCCCATAGAATCTCTTATCCGATGCCGGTTTGTGTGTAAGTACTGGTATACTTTGACAAAGGATCCTTTCTTCGTTGAAATGCAGCTTAGCAAAGCAATGCGTCAACCACACCGCCTCATCCTATCTAGTTATAATCACGTAGGACCATGTCGCTTATTTTTCATAGATAGAGGAAGAGATGAGTGGATTGGTAGAAGAATTCGATTAAAGTTTATCCGCGACCGTATGTTAAGGATAGATGGTTCATGTAATGGCTTGCTTTGTGTAGCCTCATATTTAGTTAATGAGGACGACATCACCTTCATATGTAACCCAATAACAAGGGAGTCCATAAGGTTGCCCACATCAAAGTTCCAATCTAGCATTTATACTACTGAAATTGGGTTTGGCTTTGATTCCACATGTAATAAGTATAAGGTGGTTCGATTAATTAAAGTAAAGAATGAGACCAAGTGTGAGATTATAACACTAGGCCAAAGTTCATGGAGAGAAATAGAGATGCCTTACAGACTAATACTACTTATAGACATAAACGCTCGCGGGCTGAATTCTTGGATGGAGCCCTTCATTGGCTCATTAGGGTGAAATCCAGATTTGAGCCAGAGCAGATCCTTGTATTCGACATCAGCATGGAGAAGTTTCAAACGATCAAATTTCCTCTCTCCATCAACCATTGGGGCACGCATCTAACGAAGTTAGGGGAGTCCCTCGCCATAGTTAAATTTTGTGACGTAGATCCATATCCTCACATTGTCATGCATATATGGAAAATAGTGGGTAACAAGACTAAAGGTTATTTTCTGTATCCATACATCTACGATATACCAAAAATGGACAATGTCAGTGATCGTGATCGTCTTTATTCGTTACGGCTGGTGGGAATGTTGAACAATGACAATTTCCTCTTCCAGATATCGGATTTTTTGGCTGATCTTCTTCTCTACTTTCCAGCAAAGAGAGAGTATTTCCATGTTAAAGTAACGGGGGTTTCGAGATGGGGTGATAATATAGCTACTTTCGTGCCAAGCCTAATTTCCCCCTGTGCTGCTGCTGCTGCTGTTAATCGTGGGTCTCAAATAGGAACTTAGATAAAGTCATCCACTACGGACTGAAATTTATTGTTCTTTCATTTTAGTCAAATTTGTTCTCCCATTGGATATAAATATAATATATCAATCCTTGAATTTGTTTCTTTTTTTTTTTTTGTGTCTCAATTTTATGTATCTATATAATTGAGATCAGATAGGTTATATGATCCATTGTAAATCCTCACCCGCAGATACCTACAAGGGTCATCTAGGACTAAAGATAATGTGTTTGGAAGTTAGTATCCAAGAACCGTATTTAGAGCTTGAGCTTTTCTCCTGAAATCACAATCTAACCTTCTCCTTTTTTTTTTTTTAATTAAGAAGAAAAAAATAAAGAAGGAAAAGAGAAAAAAATTCATATTGCTAGGGAAGATTACTGATTAAACATGTCTCTTTCTTGTACTACAATAACTTCTCTTGTGCCGATGTTGAATAATCACTTTGGGCATTAACGAAATATGTTAAGGTTCATGATAAAAGAAAGAAATGGCTGGCACGGTTTAGAAAATCAAGATCAAATCAAAAGACTCGGATAGTAAAGCAAATATGACTGATTGTAGCCAAGAAACCAAGGTAGTGACTTTCCTTTGGGACGTCATATCTAAGCATCTTGTCCAGACTCCCAATTGAGTCTCATGAGGTGCAAGAGCATGCTAACAGTTAGTATCCTTAAGGATTTCCAGTTCATTAGTGATGCAGCAGCACTAAAACGGATGGACAAGTGGTACCCCATTTGGAGACCTAAATCCAATTCAAGCCCCTTTTCTTAAGGTCCAGCGGAGTGCTTGGGTGTTCAGGGAAAGTCAACAGCTAGGTTTTTTTTTGGGTCCTTTTGTGGACTAAAGTTAACCAAGGAACCCACATTATTGGA
>JAOXJP010228845.1:0-11051 GCA_025762735.1 Platanus orientalis | reverse complement strand
TTTGGGGTCGGCTACACGAATCCTGTTCCGCCATTCCGCTCTGTTTAGGGCCTTATCTGCTGTTAAATTACAAGCTGGGGTAGGGAATTGAATAATCTTTTAAAAAAAGTGGTACAATGAGGGCTGTAATAGGTGTTGATGGGATAGGGACAGGTGGAGTTGGTGTTGACTATAAAAGGCATTTGTTAATGCCTCCAAATTGGCTTTGATGGAATCTAAACTCTACTAGATGGAATTTGCTTGCGAATTGATAGAATCTAGACTATGCATTAAGAAATGCTTTGTACCACTTAATGTATTGGGTAGGTGTCAAGCGTTTTAATTGAAGCCATCAAAAGAGAAGAAAATGACAGAAAAACTTGGAAAAAGAATCTTTGGTTTTGAGACCAAGTTGATGTAGCACAACCTATGGATTTTAAGGAATCGAGGAAATTATCCCCAAAAAATAAGAATCTAGAACTGAACTACAAGGAATAGTGGTGGGAACTGTATTTATAGTTTTTTATTGTTGTAAATGCGTCAGAAAAAACTAATAATAATGGTTCAAAGTAAGAGATAAAGAAGAAAGACGAAAAAATCATGAAGAATAAGAAGATTAAGAAAAAGGAAAAAGAAATAAGAAGAATTCAAGTAAATAGAGAAATCTTATAAGGATTTCACACTTGTGAAACCCTTAACCAAAATAAACTTTCATTCATTCATAAAATTCTTTGTCTATGTTACACCAGTCCATCGCCTTCATATTTATAAACAAAACCTGATACTAACCCATGACAAACATTAACCCAAAAAAAAAAAACTAAAGAGATTCATAATTTAATTGGACCTTTGAAAAACATAAATCACGTCATATTTTGATATCTTGTCAGTATATTGGCCATAACTTTATAATGCAGGACAAAGAGACTCTGATCTGATTCCTTAATAGAGGGTTTTTAGTAAAACAAAATAATTGATAAAAATAAAGAAAGTTAGAAAAATACCAATGGGGTCACACCAATGGCTTCCTAAGAGTCTCACCTAGGGTTGAAAGGATCACACCTTTAAGATTTTGGAGTCATTGGAGTCGTAATGGAGAACAAAACAATTGTTGCCTTGAATTCATCAATAATCATCATTCTTCATTAATAAAATTTTAGGTTACAAGCATATATATAAACTTTACATTCCAAGCTTTCCAAATCCCACTCTAAGTAGACATCCTAAAAGAAAACTCTAAAAAACTAAAGGCTTCAATTGCTTTTTTTAATAAGGAATTATATATTAAAAGAGATGTTGAAGTATATAAATTTGTATCTCTCCTAGCACCTTAAGGTTTTGGGAGAGTTGGTTAATTCACTCTTAACATTATATCTGAGCCAAACAAGTAGCGAGTTTGAATCCCGGTGGAAGTATTTTCCTAGATGTAGTGGTGTAGGCATTGTGTGGACTCGTGCCTGGCTCCCTGAGTGTGTTCCTAGGAGAGAATAGTGTTCCTCTTGAGGGGGAGGGGTGTTGAAGTATATTAATTTTCGTCTCTCCTAACACCTTAAGGTTTTGGGAGAGTTGGTTAATTCACTCTTAACAAGAGGAATTTGCATGAGAGATACAAGCCCTGAGAGGCTAAAATACACTAAACACCATAAAAAACTATTCTCATTCACATTGTGAAGATCCCCTTTTTGATCAATGAAGAATTGAAGATGAGCTCTTTATGCACTTTCCAGATCCCACAACAAACAGCAAAGGGAACAAAGTGCCATCGGACCCAACAAACAAAAAAGTAACAAGATGGTTCATTCACTTGGAAATTAGAAATTAATTTGGGAACTTGAAAAATGCTAAGTTTCTTTTCAATTGATTGGTGATTGTGCCAGGTGCAGTTGTTGATTGGATTGAATGACCAATTGTTTTCCCTATTAAATATTTTATTGGGTTGGCATCAATTTTCATATGATTATCATCTGTGTGTTGCAGGATCATGGCTCAAAAGGGCATCGTGGGATTGGGTTTATCACTTTTGAAAGTTCAGGTCAGACCATACTAAATTTTTCTTTAATCCCTATTGTAAATGTGATCCAAGATAATAACACTTGGCAATCCTATGGAACTTCTTTTTTGGTATAGTCACTTGGAGACAACTTATAGAAAATGGGGGAACAACAGATGGATTTTATTATTTTATTATTATTATTATTATTATTATTTTTTCTTTGGGTGGGGGAGGAGGGGAGGCAAGGGGACACAAGGTTTGGAAGCATGTTTCAGCAGTATATGCTTTGTCTTGGAAGATCTATATTCAACATGAAACATCTGCACTTGTGATATTTTTTCTATCGTGTTCATAAGCCCTGCCCAATTTGAAATTCTAAAAGATCTTTCTATGTATGGGTTGGGGGGGGGGACACTAGGGTTGGAAGAGAATGTTTTCATCTGTATATGCTTTGTCTTGGAAGATATTGAATTTGATTTTTTTTTCTTTAAATTTCTCTTTAGATGCATGGGTTGAATTAGGTTCACTCATAGTTGGAGCTAGGACACAATCCGGGTTCTGTTTTAACTCTTTGACTAACAGGATTCAGGTCACTTTATGGTTAGCCAGCTGAAGTTTGTGAGAACCTCCACATTTGGGGTTTCTCACTTTCAAAAAACACTAGAGTTACCCTCTTCCACTGGTCATCATATAGAGGAAATCATTGATTCTCTTATTTACTTGTCAACATCATCAACCCTGATCATTCTCATTTCCAGTTTCTTAAGTAAATTGAAATTTTTTTTTTAATTTTTTTTTAGGAATATGTAAATTGAAATTGTCATCATCTTCCATTTGAGGAGAGCCTTGTATAACAAAAAAGAATTTGCATTGAGGAAGGTTTCTTGCATTTCAAGCCATATGTACAAGAAAGCAAAAGAACAGGCGTCTCAACTCCAAAGATGTAGAAAGGGAAGTACCATGAGTTTATGCTAGTTCTTTCTTGGTTCTCATGGAGTGCGTCTCAACTCAAACTGTAGTTAGTTTTGTTATACAAGGCTATTCTAAAATGGAGTGCAATTTTATGAAGGCACCATCTTTAAATGTGGTAAGGCAGCTCGGCAGCTGTAAGCTTAGATATAAAATGTTATAGAGTTAGCAGGGTTTAGACATTTCTTGTCATCATGTAAATGAGAAGGCTAATGATGTTTCCATTCCCTTGCACTGTGAGGGTGTTCTGAAACTGGTTTTCTGTCATTGGGCTTAGCTTTGGCTTTGTCATTTTCTCTTATTGAGGTGAGGACACTGATAGGTATTGAGTGTCCAACCTGGCACCTTATGTGAAAGTTATATAGGCTCATTATAAGAGATTAAGTGTCCGTGTTGGTGTCCGACACGGAAAATTTTGAAAAAAATGATGTGTCCATGTTGCATAGATTCATATCATTCCTTGTGAACATAAAATATCTCGCTAGTGCCGACTAACTTTTTCAAAATAACTAAGATCAATGGCATTATCTCCATGGTCTCTGCATTTTATGTGTGATTTGTGGGAAATTGCTGAGGAAACTGTTCCGGTATAGATACTCAGGATTGTCTGCTGAAGAACACTTTTTATATGGGAGTCCAAGGTTGTTGTGTAGAGGGCGATTCTTCAGTTGTGATTGGTTGGGGTTAGGGTAAGGGGGGAGGATTGTGGTAGCTGGTTCACATCTTGTATGAGATTCGGGATTTGTCTTGTTATTTGGGTAGTTTCTTGTACATGTTTCTAGAGAACAAAACTCATTGGCCGAAAAAATTGCCAATTGGGGGTGGGTTTGTCATCAATTTATTTTGGTAGTGATATATATATATATATATATATATATATATATATATTTGATAAAGAAGAATTCATTAGAAAAAGGGGATAAGGCATCCCCAAAAAACCACCTGCTATCCGACTACAAAAAGGAAAAATCTCTAAAAACATTTCCCCACCCTTTCTTTATGTCTACAAAAAAGTATCCCCAAATTCGTTACACTTTACAACCCAAAAACAAAAACGATCTTTAGCTCTTCTATACACTATGTAAGCCACTCCTTATGATTTTTTAAAGTTCTTTGGTTCCTTTCCAACTAGGGTTGTCAACGAGCCGTGATAGCTCAGCTCAGCTCGGATCTCGGCCCATCATGAGCTGAGCCTGAGCCTAGATTTGAGCTCATTTTCTAAGTGAGCCTGAGCCAAGCTTCACTAAGTTCAACTTTGCTCACTAAAAGCTCGATTTTGGTTTAAAATTATTATTATTATTATTTTTTGATGAGAAAAAAAATTTATTACTAAAGCAAACAAAAACATAATAGAGGGAGGGGATGAAAGATCCCCAACAAAAGAAAGTAAAGAGGGCAGGACCCCCAAGAAGCCAGAACAGCCCAAAACCTCTCACACCTCACCAACCCCAATAGTTCTATCCCAATGCCTAAGAAGAGCACCATTAGGAATCCCCTCATAGCCTTTACAACGCCTAGCCCAAAACAAGATAAGCTCCTTTGCCCTCCTATAGACTTGCCAAGCCGGCTTTGAATTACCTTTAAACACCCGGTCGTTCCTTTCTTGCCAAACCATCCAACACACCGCTACAGGAACTAGACGCCATATTTGCTTACTGAAAGCACTTAGCCCCAAGGTTCTTTAGCTAATGAGAAGGTCCATGAGGTCCATAGGGGCAATAAATGTAGCCCCGAAATCCTTAGATGAGATGATGAGATGCTAATTCCGCCTCATGATAACAAAGAAGACATACGTTGGGCCAATGAAAGCCTTTCTTCCATAAAGAATCCATTGTAAATATGCACACCGCAATCCACATAAACAATTGGACCTTTAGGGGGACCCCATTATACTAGACATCATTCCAAGGCCCTATTACCCTCCTGGGATTGGCCACATGCCCATAGCAAGACCTCATGGAGAACTCGCCCCTCGAGGCGGCCTTCCACATCTACCGATCTTTAAGATCCAAATTAATATGCAATGACTACAGCTGCACCAAGAACTGAGTCACCTCAGAATCTCCCAGTCAAGTAAAGACCTTAGAATCGGTGCCCACACTGCCTCATCAACATGCATGGAAAAATTAGCTGCCACTACTGAAGTTGGATCTGCCGCAAAACCAAACACATCCAGGAAATCCTACTTGAGTGACCTCTCCCTACACCAAATATCCTCCCAAAATTTAATCCGCCACCCGTCCCCCACCTCAAAGCCAGATCCCTTTTAAACATAGGCGAGAACTGTATGATTCCCCTCCACGGGCTACAGCCATAGGGCCATTGGACTAATGAACCATTAGACTGTTAGGCTTTTTTTTTTGGCTAAAAAGCCGAGCCTCTCTTTATGAGTGAGCTTGAGCTCGACACCTCAAGCTAGTCATGAGCTTGAACCGAGCCTGAGCTTTGCCTTCATGTGATGAGCCCGAGCTAAGCTAGGCAAAGCTTGGATCATTGACACCCCTATTTCCAACGAAATGGACCAGGCAACAACCGGAAGCATCATAACCCAAATCAATCTCATTTTCTTTGACACTTTACCTACATACCATCCAAGAAGAAAATCTAAGAAAGTCTTTGGAAAAACCCAGGGAACCCCCACCTCCCTAAGTGTAATTCATGCGAAATTTCCATGGAGAAAGGGCCTTAGATGAAGATGTGGTCAACCGATTCCTCCATATTGCATAGCGGGCATACATTTGTGAGAGTTAAACCCCTCTTTTAAGGCGCCTTGATGACCCAAACCCTCTTCCAGATGCCCAAATAATTCCCTACAAGATTTTGGTTGTGATCTCTTGGATAGTTGCTTCTTATTTGTTGTATAATTAGTTTGTATTCTTTTCTTTTTCCAATAAAGTTGTTAATTATTCAAAATAAAATAAAAAATCTGGTCAAGAACATAAACCTTGTCTCAAACATGAAATTCTAGAATCCTAGTTTGGTACTAAAAGGCCTAGTTTGACAAAAAATGAAAATACTGTTGCTATAAAAAGGAATCCCAATTTTGAGTAGTAGTCAGTTTTGTTTTTATTAAATATAGTTTGTTTGTTTGTGCTAAATATTAATTTGTTGTCGAAGTTTTTATTATTCTATTTTAAAGCATTTCTAGAGAACTTTCCATCTAATTCCTTCTTGTTTCAATTATGTTCCATCTTTTGTCCATGCTTTGATCGATCTCCTTTTTTTTTTTGGTGGAGAGGGTGGGCCCTCTAATGATTGCATCATAGTATTGGATCCTCACCATAAATTAGAGAGGCAAACATTGACGAACACACTGCAAAATGCTGCTAGATGGGATTGAACGCGTGACCTCTCTCTTGGAGAGGCTACATTGCAACCACCTAGGCAAGGGGGGATTTTCATGACATCATGTGTTTGCTGAGTACTCATCATTTCCCATGTTAAACATTGGTCCTTTCCAAACATTTCTATGATAACTATTGGAAGAGCTTGTACAAACTATGTTTGTTTGCATTTTTTATACTAGTCATATTTCTTTATGTGCACTCGAAGCCTCTCATGTGATATTGGACCAAATGGGAATGTTCAGGTGCTTTGATACCAAATTGGTGTAGGACCAAAAGAATAATTATGTGAAATCTTTAGGGATTAGGGTATCTTTAAGGTCTATGTGAGAGGGCCCTGGGAATCAGTTATGAAGGAGTATTGTTTGAAATTTGCTAGAACTTTTGGCGACATAAGGATTAAGAACAAAAATGTTGTAATAGAGAAAATGGCAATAAAATAAAGGAAAAAAGAAAAAGAAAAAAAAAGAACAGAGAAAGAGAAGGAGGTACCAGCTAGGATCACACTATTTGCTTCCCAGGCAAATTGCACCTAGGGTTCATGGCAATCACACCTTTGGTTAGAGACATTCATACTTTGAAGAGCTATATCATTCATTTTATAAAAATATTTTGATTTGCAAATCATAAATATAGCCATTCATAAAAAATAAAAATAAAAAATAAAAAAGCATAATATATAGCCTTGGCTTACCTCTTAGGGCCAAATATAGAGTCTTGGACTCCGGTTATTGGAGAATGGAGAACCGCTTGGCTGCTTGGAAGGTTCATTATCTTTTGAAAGGTGGCAAAATCACTCTCTTGAGGAGTGCTTTATTGCATGGTTTCAAGAATCGGCCGATTCCGATCCGGATCGGGATCGGTCACAACCGAACCGATCCAAGATTGACCTGAATTGGCTGATTCCTGAAAATACTGTACAAATTTTGCACTGGATTGGCCAATCTGATCCGGATCTGAATCGAGATCAGTCATGGCCAATCTCGACTCTGATTCTGCTCTTTTGAAACCATGCTTTATTAAGTATTCCCTAATACTATCGATCCCTATTTTTGGCACCTTCTGTTATTGCGAAGATGGAAAAGCTTCAGAGAGACTTTTTATGGGATGATGCCAATGGTGCCAGAGTTTGATTTGTCATACGTTGGAAAAAGGGGGTTTGGGGATCCATCTTCTTAAAGCCTTAAATAAAGCTCTCTTTCTTAAGTGGCTGAGGAGATTTAGTGGAGGAGAGGGATAAACTTTGGCAGATGGTGATTGCTTCTAAATACGGTGAGAAAGGTGGCGGTTGGTATGGTAAAGATCCAGCTCGGGCCTTTGGAATGGGATTTCTAAAGGGTTGAACCTTTTTTTTTTTTGTTGAGAAGATAAGGTAGATTTCATTAAAAAACAGGGAAAAAAAAAACAGGGAACAAGCATGAGAGATGTTGACCTAACAAGGAGCCCATCGGGCAAAAAGGAAAAGAAGCTAAAATATGATGTGGTCCCACTCAAATAGCCATGTCCAGTAAGGAGGCATAGAACCAGCATGAGGGATGGAAAACCAATCATTCAAATGAGACAAGACAATGTCTAAAATCTTGGAGAAAGGCTTTTCATCATCTTCGAAAATACGTCTATTGTGTTCTCCCCAAAGAAACCAACATATAGTCGCAGGCAAAGCCCGCCACACTACTCGGCCCAATCTGCCCAAGTGCTTTCGATCTTGAGAATCCCATTAATTAAGTAAACTTCTGATTAAACACAGATGCACCCACACAATCTGAAGCAGTAAAAAGAGTAGGACCAAATGGCACTAGCAACAGGGCAATGAATGAACAAATGGACTGGTTGGACATGTGGTGCAGCCCAATCCCTCTTTGGCTCTTGTATTCATGTTTGTACAACATTTTCTCCAATAGGTGTCTTGGTCAGAGACCATATGATCAGGTTCAAGACTCGCTCTTTTTGTTCATGGAATCTTCATTTTTTAAGAGATCTCAATGATTAGGAAATCGATGAGGCCTCTAGGTTGTTGCAAAGATTGGAGGAAGCTAAATTGGGAAGCAGTAACGGTGAGGACTAGCGCCTATGGAAAGGATCTGACCAGGATCCTTTTTAAATTAAATCTTGCTTTCTCTCTTGGATTCCCATGAGTAGCCAAGTTATTATGGAAATCCCTGGCCCCTTCTAAGGTGGCCTTCTTCTTATGGTTGATGTATGGTGAAAAGGGTCTGACTACGGATTGTTTAATATCTAAAGGCATGCATATCCTGGATAGATGCTCAATCTGTTGTAGTGATGCCAAGACGATCAACCATCTTTTTACCTATTGTCCTCGAGCTCACCAAATTTGGATTGTTGTGCTAAAGCATTTCCATGTTGTTTGGGTTACCCCAAGGACTATGGTGGATCTCTATGATTTGTGGATAGGCGGCCCAAGTATCTCCTTATCTTCTAGAGGTAAGATTATCTAGAAAGATTTCCCATTTGTGGTTGTTTGGTGCTTATGGACTGAGTGCAATACCAAAATCTTCGAAGGTACCTCAATTCGCTTGCACAAGTTGCTAGATATTGTCTTCTCGAAGGTCTTTATGTGAGTTTTTCATTCTTTTTTGTTGGGGGGATTAAGTACCATGAGTGGATCTTTGATTGGGATGCTATAGTTTTCTTGTAGTTCTTTTGCTTATTGTACTTTCTGCTTCTAGGGTTTGTACTACTCATACACCCCTTTTGTATGTTCTCCCTTTTCTTTCTTTCATAATAAATTACTTTATTTCTCAAGAAAAATTATATATAACTTTCACGCCCCAGACATCCAAATCCTACTCTAATTAAACTTCCTAAAAAACATTAAATCTAAAAGAATTAAATCATGCCTCAACATGATACCATGCTGTACTTGGCCATAACTTTCCCAATTCACCTCGAATTTGCATGATCTTGGACTTGTTGGGAAGGTAACTGAATACCCTTTCAAATGAAACAAAAATCAAGCCAAACGTGTAAGTTTTGACCCTCTAAAGAAGTCCTAAAAGTGACGAAATTAGACCTTGCGCTTTCTTACAAATTAAATAAAATTATTCTACTTGGTAATAAATAAAAGCTCCCCAAACTGACAAACAAGAAATTGGGTTTGATTAACTTGCTCTTTTGGCTAGATTTGGTGTCCTTGGAAAGTTTATTTAGTTACCTTTCAAACAAGACCAAGATTGCAAAAATCCAAAGTGATTTGGGAAAGTTATAACCAAATTACTAAAGGGGTATTAGTATGTGATAGGAATATAGTTTTTAGAAAGTCTTAGTAATAGGTTTATTTAATTTATATTTTGAGTAAGTCTTTTGATTTATAGGATAGTTTGGTGGGAGAATAAATCTTTCTAATTCTGGAAATGTTAGGATTTAGAAGTTTAAGTTAAGCGATTAGTTTCTATTTCTTTTAAGCCAATGTTTTGGCTACTAAGTATTGTAGTCTATATAAGGGTTTACACCCCAATTGAATTGAATAGAGAGAATTTAATGAGGAAAAGTTATTGAAACCTTAAGTGGAAGTTGGTGCTTCTTTTTTACCCTACTGTTGCTGTTGTGGCATCTATTGTAGACAGACAGTTGGTGCCACTACAAAACTTGCTAGTGGTTGGTGCCGCTAACACTCATTCTTTTTCTTCTTCTCTTCTTTATAACATTGTTCACACCCCTTGTTCTTCTTCTTATATTTCTCTATATATTGGTTATGGTTGACTCAATATGTACTGGTTTTCTTCATTGATCTCAGCCTATTGTTTAAGCCTTAGAAATATTTTGTTTGCTGCTTTTTCTATAATCTTCTTATGCTGTAATTCTGGAACAACACCTGAGTTTTAATCATCTGATAGCCTCAAACACCTTTGATCACTTTTATATTTTGAGGGGTCATTCTTCATCCTAATACCTAATACCATACAAAATTTCAAGCCAAAAGGAAACTCTAACCTAGGTATCCAACTAGTTTATATTCTGTCTAGTAGACCTTAGTCTAAGGTTTTCTTTGTGGGTTGACCCTATCAAGTAACGAAATTAAAAAATCGTCACCAAACAAAATATTAAACTACAAATATCCTAATGCCTCTGCATAAACCTATCAAATTTGAGTATGTGCTGTTTTGCATTCCGCATCATTCACCCTTAACTTGAAATAACTCATCCTCAAGTTTTGTAGTGATGAAGGATCAAAATTTTGGATGACTTTGAGGCTTAACCATATAGCATGTTCTCTGTGATAAAATCTTTGATGTTGAGGTTCTTCCTATAATTGGCTTTGTGGGCTTGAATTGGAAAATGCTTATAATATGTTTCTTCAGGTAGTTTATTTGTAATCGCACCAAGACAATCAGAGAGCAGTTTACTAACTTCCTTAGGCACGTTATGGGATTATTCTTTAGTGAATTCATTCACCTCATTTGAAAGATAAAGTATCAATGGTCTGCTGCATTGGCTTTTGCAAAATCAACTTTTTTAGGAAATTTTTTTGTTGACTTAAGAGTTGTAGGTAAAGCAGATGTAGACAGTTTTGGTTATCTTGACAATCTCTTCTTGTTTATCTTCTTTCAAAGTTGTCTGCCTAATGGTAGTGATGCGGACATTGGAGCTAGGTGGGATCCACATGTGGCTTGGTGGAATCCACGCATGGAGACACGTGGTGGAACATCTTTGGGACACATCATGGAGTCTTTTGGTTTATTATTAGAGTCGTTTGAGAGTTCTGTTGCTGTTTTATTTAATGTTTTAGAGTTAATGGAGTTTAGGAC
>JAOXJP010228844.1:0-11051 GCA_025762735.1 Platanus orientalis | reverse complement strand
CCTAAGGTTACTTTGGCTTCTCAAATACTTTATATATAGAGGTACCCACATTCAGATAGGGTCCTGTAACTTTTCTGAAAGTGGGAGAAACGTAGTGAATTCTAGAGCAGGTGTGGATGCTTTAGAGACCAGGTCAGATCATCATCTTGTGTCCGGTTTAGCCTTTGAGGTATTCTTCTTAATCTTCATTGATTACATCCTAGGATTTCATATGGTGATCATGTGATAAATAATGTTTATGATTTATATTTTTATGAAAATTAATCAAAAATTAAAATTTTTCAAAGAATCGAAACAACAATTAAAAAGACGTGTGGCAACTCCAAATCACGTGGGATATTTCCTGCAATAGGCAAGTCTCTTTTCAAAGGGATTTACCCATTGTGCAAAAATCGAGGCCCATAAGCTTGGAGATAGACGTGAATTCTTCAGGATGACTTGCCAACTCCCGAATTGATCTCTTGAGGCTTCCTTGATGCTTGATGATGATCTTCATGGGGCTTGAACTCAAGAACCTCCTAGACTCTAATATGACTCAATTCATGTCTTAGTCTATACAAAACATGTATTTTATAGTTCATGAAATTTACAATACATTACTTTTACAAGAAATTATCTTGTCTCTTAGCATAGTTACAAAAAAAATCTATACCGTTGTCGACTGTCGAGGCAGAATACATTACCGTAAGAAGTGGATGCATGCAACGGTTGTGGATGAAGCAGATGCTCATAGATTATGAGTTATCTTAAACTATGATGAATTTATTCATCGACAACATAAGTACGACCCAAATTTCTAAAAATTCAGTGCAACACTCTTTGATATACACCATCATTTCACTCATGACTTAATGGAAGAGAAGACAATATCCCTAGAGAATGTATCGATTGAGAACCAGCTGGCAGACATTCTCACTAAAACACTAGACTCGAAAAGGTTCAAATATCTTTAAGGCTCTATAAGGATGCATGCAATGCATTGACACACTCATGGAACACCCTAGCACACATAAAATCCTCTTAGTGAAGATATTGAGGGGTAATATGGGTCAAACATGACAAAAATGGAATTTCACCCTTTTTCTATAAAAGATTCCATTTTGGCTCAATCTTGGATTGATTTGAGACTTAGCGGATCCAGCTGCTAGGTAGATGCTAGCAGGAAACGAATCCTCACTTTGTTTAAAAGGGGATTTTGGATCCCCCAGTTCAATCCTAGCTCGAGCTAAGATCGATCCTACATCTTTTTCTCTCACTCCACTCCTTCCTTTTAAAAAAATTTGTGACGTGTAAGCATGAACCCATGTTGAAGCGTAATGTGGACAAAAGTGAAGCACTCGTGCCAGAGAAAGAGAAAGTGAAGAAAGCTAGACCTTGAGAACTCGAGAACTACGAAGCACTAGGAATGATATGGCTTACAAGAACTACCAAAAGGTGTTCTCAAAGTGTAGGTTTTTTGTGGAGCAGTTTGTCAACCAAAGCACACTTTATGACTTCACACTAGGCATAAGCATTCCAAATGATGGGTGGAAACAAATCACCCTCGTCAAGGGTGTGGCACAACAAGAGGTCATTCATATCTTATTTGCCAAAATACACTCCACCAACTATGCCAAGCTCTCCTTCAAGAACGAAGTCTATGGGGTTTGTATACTCATCGACTTTGATCAGATCTCACAGCTCCTTGTGATTGATTGCCCCGAGATTGACCCTGTTCCATTCCCTACCACAGGGATTGACAAAGGCCACATCTCAGCACCGTTCAAGTGAGAGGGGCACACTTGATTTGGCAAGCTTCCCATGAGTGAGTGTGAGCTACTACCGAGGTTTCTAAACATTATCTTTGTTCACAACCTCCTTTCCACTACTCATAAGATGGACATGTCTGACAACATGGTCCATCTCATTGCCAGTCTAATGGAGAGGAAGTCTATTGACTACCGGCTATTATGCACTGCGTCATCCTCTAGGCCACGTTTGATTGCACCATGACTCAATAGCTTTCTTATGGGGTGATTCTCACCCAAATGCTAAAGCAATGCGGTGTAACTTTCCCTCAAGATGCAGTTGTGCTTCCCTAGGGGATGGACATTGATGAGGTAACCATCCATCGTATGATGAAAGGAGTGGCAAAGAAAAAGCAATCACAACAACCATCTTAGCATAAGGTTGGTGGTTCTTCCTAGGCAACTCAGACTGTTAGAGAGGCATACCAGACTGTCCTGGTGTCTGGCCCCATGAAAATTCCTCCAACTATAGAGGTTCCCCCAACAGCTCCATCTTCTCCTGTGCCTCCACCTCTAGCTTCCTCAATAAGGCTTCCACCAACACTCTTTGCCTTAATCTGAGACATACATGAGGCTCTTACGTGTATGTTTCGGTGCTTCAAGCACCTTGGTCAGAAGGTTGAGAGCATGGACCAGTGCTTGGTCCATATTGTGGGCATTATCGATCCCTCGCCTGCACCTACTCCTTGCATCATACTGGATATCCTAGCCAATGTTGAGGAGGATGATTTGAGTGATGAGGATGCCTAGGGCTCCTCTGGTGAGATGTATTTTGTTATTTCTATTTATACTTCACTCAGATCACTATGTAATCTTTTTGTTACTCAATAAAAGTATCTTTTTGGTATCTATTCATATCTCTTTACCATTGCATCTATCTATGTCTTTCATGGAAAAAAGGGGGAGAAAGAGCCTTAAGGATGAATTGGGCTACACATTTCGGGGGAGTAAAACAAAGGAATGATTATGAATTTAGGGGGAGAAATTCATTTTGAGTAATTGAAAACTCACTTAAAATTTTAATGTCATTACTCAAAAGTAAAGTATAAAAGTGAACTAACTATGTTGCAAATGGTTAAATGGTGCTCAGTTCATATCATTCCCTATTTATTAGCACATATGTTCACTTACTATAGTTGCTCTTCATCTCATTGTCATATAAGCATTCATCATGATCATATCACATCATATGCTTGCTTGTGTGTGCATTATACTCTCTTATTTAACTGGACTAATCTTGGTTTGAGGAAGGTATACATTTTTCAAATGAGTTTTAGGAATATCAAGCTAAACACACTGCCAAAGAAAGAGCAAAACAATGTGGAACCCGAGCATATATCAAGGGAGAGTGTTGGAGCCTGTGCACTAGAGATATATGGCTACATTTTGGTTATGGAGTCTATTTGTTCATTTTTTATTCATATTGTGCTCCTTTCATGTATTTTAAGTTTTGTCATGTAATTCCCAAAGGGGGAGATTGTAAATGCAAATGTTGTAAGATTCCATGAACTATAAAATACATGTAATGTCTAGACTAAGACATGTATGGAGTCATGTTAGAGTCTATGAGGTTCTTGGGTCCAAACTACATGAAATTCATATCCAAAGGCCAAAAAGTCTCCAAGAGATCAAGCTAGGAATATGTGGTGCACATCTCGATAGGTTCATACCTCATTCAATCTCATAAAGGTAAATAAGGTAAGGTAACAAGGCTTAAAATGAACCAAAGGTCCCAAAGGGGCATGAGAGGGTCTATGGACCTCCCTGGACCTTAGAGGGAGATCCTTAACCATCTGTAGCCTTTCTAAGAAATTTTAAGGCTTAGTAGAGTGGTCGGAACTGGCTCAATCCCAGATCGAACCAACAATTCTCTAGTTTTGGTCTCTTATAAAAATATGCTCAAACTGTTGGTTTCGTCTAGAGCTACCTGACACAAGCTCGATCCCAGATCGATCTGGCTAACATAGGATCGAGCCATAGTTCCTAATTCAAGCCAACAGGAACTAAAATTCAAAAAATGATTCCAAATCGAAGGCTATGCCTATTTTCTCATTAGGGGTTATTCCAAATCAATGGATGAGACTTATTCTCATCCAATATAAAAATGGATGAGTTCTAAAGAGCTCCCTAATGGTTCTTGCAAAAAGTTTGGAAAAATCTTGAGAGATTCCACTCATCACTCTTGTAATTCAACTCTTGTCTCTCCTATAAGCAAAGACTAAGAAAATCATATCCCAAGACCATTCTCTCTTCTTCTCTACCCTTGCTAAGGCAAATCTACAAAGAGGAAGACATCAAGGGTTATCCATTGTGAAACTTTAGTGAAGAACCTTGTGGAAAAGCTAAGGCACACTTGCTCAAGAATGAGGAACCCACCGATGAAGGCTCTATAAGCTTGAAGAGCACACTATAAGCTTTGGGGATCACCAATCACTTCAAACTCAACAAGGAGCAACCCCAACTTGTGTGAAAATCAAAACCAACCTTCAAAGAGGTAACATTTGCTTTAGTATTTTCATTTAAATACTTAAGACTATAACACTTCTGTCGGAGACACCAGAAGTGTAGACCACTCCCACCGGAGACATCGAGAATATAGGCCACACTCCCCGGAGACACCGAGTGTTAGTAGCTTTCTAGGACAGTAGTAAGTTCTATAATTTTAACCTTAATTGTATTCTCTCAATCTTAATAAAATTATAGTAGCTCGGTAGTAAGCTTTGACAATGGATGTAGGCTGTTGTGCTGAACCACTATAAATCTTGTGTTGAGGATTGTTTATGTGATTGCTTGTCTCTTTGCATTCATGGTCATATCTAATCTTACACATCATATATTTGAGAAAATTCCTAAGAAGCCGCATTGTAAGCACACACACATTAAATTTAATTCAAAGGGACTAAAATTGAATTAAAATCAATCCTAACAATCAAAAAGGGTAAACAAAATTACAAATCCTATTCACCCCCTTCTAGGAGGATAAACCTGAAAGTCCAATTTTAATCCTAAATGGGGGTGAATAAGATTGATAAAAATTCTTTTTAATTAAACCCCCACTTAAATTTCCAATTTAAGATATTGTGATAATACTTGGAAATTAATGCACTTAATGATACAATTCAATTGTTTTAATTATTAGTGCAATGCAGTGACAATTTTTCAATTAATTTAAATTACTTACTTAATTGCAAATTTGAGAGATCATACAATGAAAGCTAAACATTCCATTTAAGAATAGAGAGAAGATACAATTCACACCACAAGCAAATACACAACACAATATTTATAGTAGTTCGACACTCGGACCTACATCCACTTTCAAAGCTCACTTCCAAGCTATTAAATTTTATTTAAATTGAAAGTAATTACAGTCAATGTTAAAATTCTAAAACCTATCTACTTGCATAAACAAGCTCTACACTCGGTGTCTCTGGCGAGTGCTAAGTCTATTCCCGGTGTTTCCTATACGAATGGTCTACATCTTTGGTGGCTCCAGCGAAGATGCTAAGTCTACACTACTAGTGTCTTCGGTGGTAGTGCCATGGTTTACTCTCGGTGTCTTTAGTGGGAGCGGTCTAACCTCTTATGTCTCTAGCGGAGGTGCTAAGGTCTATAAATTTAAAGTCAATACAAATAACCTCACAAGGTTGGTATATTGCTTGATGCTCTTGATAGTGGTTTCTCCTTGTTGAGCTTGTAAGCTTTACTCTTCACCAAGCTCCCAAAAGATGCCTCTTTGCTTTTTGGAGCTTCACACAAGGGTTTAATTGGGAGTATACACTTCTCATTGCTTCCCTTTTCTTGTTCTTCAAATGTAGAGTGCTAAGGAAGCAATTAAAGACTCTTTGATCTTCAATGAAGGTTCATAAATGTGAGCCTTAGTTGTTGGGAGGATTGAATGCCTTACCTTTGACAAGATCTCTCTTATCTTATCTTTCTTTCTTATGTGTTTAAGTGTGTTAAAGAACTTATTGAGAGTTCTCTCATACTTATATGGGACTAGCTCAGTCATGCACCCTTGATTTGGCATCTTTTCCAACAGTCAAATTTCTCAAAACATTCATTTGGTATATTTTTTGGAATACTAGCAACATTGGATAGATCCAGCTATGTCAGATTGATCTATGCAGATCAATCCGGCATCCTCTAGATTGATCCGGTGTCTCAATCAAAAGACACTAGAGCCAAGGTGGATTGATCTAGGACCCCTTCTGAATCAATTCGATGGACCCTTAGATTGATCCAGTAAGTGGCAGATTGATCCAATAAGGGCGGAGTGATCCGACACCCCCCAGATTGATTCAGATCCTCTATTTTTCTGCCATTTTGCCTTAACTTGCTTCCCAACCTCTA
The DNA here is from genome assembly GCA_025762735.1 of Platanus orientalis. Taxonomy (NCBI): domain Eukaryota; kingdom Viridiplantae; phylum Streptophyta; class Magnoliopsida; order Proteales; family Platanaceae; genus Platanus; species Platanus orientalis. The sequence continues at coordinate 4,911 of JAOXJP010228844.1, read as the reverse complement.
TGGGTCTATGCCTAAGGTATGGGAATAGTCCCTTGACCCTTGTAAGGGTTTTTAGGTTACTTTAACCTATGTCTAGCATTAATCTTACCCTCATATAATTTTCTTAAGCTTTGATGAAACTTGAATCTTCAAGGCTTGGTCTTTGGCAACATGGGGAAGGATCCATCATTAGCTTTAAGTGCTTGAAGCATGTCTCTAATGGGACCCAATGACACTTGAAGATTATGAACATGACTAACATATGCAATATGCTCATGCCATGTCTAATCTACCACTTCATGTATTTTACAGACTATAGAATTGGCAATATAAATTAATAATCTCCTCCTTTGGCAATTCCATGACAAAATACAAATAAATACATAGATGGAGTACAATATAAGTATACAATGAATTTACAAACTCCATAAAGAATAAGAGTTACATAATTACAATTAAAGACTAGACATATAACTTAAACTCTTGAACTCCCCCTTGATGTGTGCTTGGGAATATAGTCCTTCCTCTGACTTAGTTTCTTGGTCTTAATCATCTGAAATCACATTTAACACACAATACCTTTCTCAAGCTAACAATAATATAGTCAAATGAATATAAATCATGCTCAAGCAAGCAAGCAATCACTCATGTAATGCACTATGGATGATGTTGAAAGTTAATTAAATTAGAGAATTATTAAAAAAATTAAAGTATTTCTCCCCTTAAATCCATGATAACTCCCCTTATATCCATGCATATTTCATATTTTCTCCCCTCTTTTGTCATAAAATTGGAAAATATGAGCAATGACATTAAAAGAAAAAAAAAGACAAGATATATAACCAAAAAGATATTTTCATTGATATTTAAAGGTTTAAGTACATAAAGGGGTTACAAAATGTGAGAGAAATATAAACAAAATCACTCATCCTCATCCTCATCATTCTGGGTGCGGAGGTCCAGAGGGACACTGGGGGTAAGGAGGAAGCTGGGGTGCTACTACTCTCTCAAGGCACTCAACCCGAAGCTTAATGTTGTTGAGCTTGTATGCCATATTCTCTAAGTAGCTAATGATGTACTCAAATAGCTTCTCAAGACCTTCCAAGGTCTCGTGCACAAATGTAGGTACCAGGGCCTCACCCTAGTGTACTGGTGGTGTTGTAATTGTGAATGGTCCAACTTTGGAAGGAGCACTCTTCCTCTTCTTTGAATGAGTGCTCTCACGAAGCATTTGGCAAATAATCGACTAGTCGATCTCAACTTCCTTCTTCAAAGTGGTGGTATCCTTAGGGAAAGATACCCCATATACCTCTAACAGGTGTATAATCATCACACCATAAGGCAGCAGGTAGGGGGTGCTGGGGTTGCAGGCCTCCGGTATAATAACATGGCACATGATGACCGCAATGTGGACCTCCTTCTTGGTAAGGAGGGAATTGATTACATGCACCATTGACTCAGGCATGTCGTTGTTATGCGTTGTAGGAAACAAATTATGCATGAAGATCAGTTGAGAATATGCACTTCGAGGTGACACTCTGTGGCCTAAACTTTCCCGAACCAAGTCGTTCCCTCATGACCAAAGACCTCCGAGATAGCAGGCTTGTCAAGCTCCTTGAAAGGAAATGGAATTGCCTGCCAAGGTGGCCTAGCTATCCCAAGTAGGGTGGATAGTGCAGACGGGTCCAAATCCATCTACACACCATAAACCTTGGTGTGGTATGTGAGGTCGTCAAGGTTGGAGTCATGGATATTGGACCAAAACACATACACAGCCTCTTCTTGAATAACGCCCTTGATGGTCATTAGGGATCCCATCCCCTTGGCACGAGCTCATAGCCTATGAGATGATCAAATCAGGTCTTCTCATTGAAATGCCACTCAACCTCTATTAGCCTCTTCAAAAAATAGTTGGTGTAGTTGGTGAGGCGCGATGCATCTAAGAATGCCCCAAAGTTTATTGGAGGTCGCCTCTCTTGCTTCCGAACAAGAAACTTTGAGGAACTTGTTATTCCTTTCCCTTTGGGATCATCCTTTTTAGGTGCATCCATGAAATGATTTAGCAAGAGATTTTGGAAGGTGAAGGCTCAAGGGAAAGTAAGGGAGGAGAGTGAGCAAGAGGGAAATGAGGAAAATTTGAAGGATCTAGGCTTTTATATGAACAGATAATTCAATTTTTGTTGGAACCGCCATGTTGAATTGATCTGATAATGACGAATGGATCCGGGTAGATTGATTTGGTGAGATCTGAATCGATCTGGCTTTGCAGAGAATGCACAGTCTGCCAAAAAATGATAATATTTTTTGTGGATTTCAGCCCACTAACTCCAACATTTCTCAATATGCATATCTCACACATCTCTATTGCACTTCTCAAGTACATGAATCTTTTTGAATTAAGAGGCTTTGTGAATATATCTGCCAATTGATTATCTATTTCAACAAACTCAAGGGTGATCACTCCTTCCACTAAGTCTCGAATGAAGTGATGCCTAATATCTATATGATTTATTCAAGAGTATTGAACAGGATTCTTAGAAATTTGGATTTCACTTTTGTTGTCCACAAACAATTCCATGATAGATTGTTCGAGACCATAGTCTTTCATCATTTGCTTCATCTACAGAAGTTGTGTGCATCTACTCCCTGTCACAATATATTCAACCTCGGTAGTTAACAAAGATATTGAATTTTGTTTCTTGTTATGCTGAGATACAAGGTAATTTCTGACATAAAAGCATCATCTACTTGTGTTTTTTTGTCTACATTTCTGACCTAGTCCACATCTAAGTATCCAGCTATGACACTATTGGTATCAAATGGATACCATAGTCCAAAGTTTATGGTTCTACAGATATATCTAATGATTCTCTTTGTCTTTAAGATGCAACTCTTTTAGAGTAGCTTGGTGTCTAGCACAAACACCAACACTGAAGGATATGTCTGATCTACTCGTAATGAGGTAGAGGAGGCTACCTATCATGCTCCTGTATATGTTAGTGTCAACATCCTTGTTTACTTTTCCACTAGTGCTGATGGGGGTGTGTAGCAAACTTGGACACTAAGTCTTTGGCAAATTTGGATTGGTTTACAAATACTTCATCCTTGGTTTACCTAATTTGAAGTCCTAGAAAGAACTTCAATTCTCCTTCCATACTCATTTTGATTTCACTCTTCATTGTATGAGCAAATTCATGTGCCATGTCCTCTCAAGTATCAGCATAAATTTGGGCGATGAGTATGAAGTCTTTCTTCTTCTTTATGAGGAGTGTTTTGTTGACACTCCCTCTTGTGAATTGATTTTCATGAAGGAATTTTGTAAGTCTCATACCAACCTCTAGTGAAAAAAAATCAAGGTATACTCTAATACAAATTGAAAAACCCGAAATGGATCTAAGAGGAGGATGAATATGATCTTTAGACTTATTTGAATTCTTTTAAATAATTCATTCACCCTCTTTATGATTTACTTAATTTTAATTAATTATGCAGTAGAAATTCTTTTAATTAAGTAAATCTCTTTTTCTTTTGAATTTATCATAGATCATGGGGCTCCGTCATACACTATATGATTTCCTATAGTAAAGCGGAAGTAGAGCTAATAAATTCCCTAAGGTTGTTAAGTAAATCTTTTAATTTTAACATTAATTAGAGTCACTTTGTGTGTTGGGCTGTTTTACATAATCAAAATAAACATAAACAATCACTAAAGAGAAAATGCAACCAAACGACAACACTACAAATTTATAGTTGTTTGGCCCTCCTACTTATGTTGACTCTCCAACTAGCTCCTCTGAGCCTATTTAATTTTTATTAATAGATCACTAACTATTATAGGAAAAATTAATAAACCTGAGGATTTACTTACAAGTAATAGAGAATCCACTTCCTTGTAAGTGTGCTCCTAGTGATTTCAGTGGGCACACTCCATCTAATAACTCCGATGGACTAACTCGCATTTGGTGACTGCGGCAAATGCTTCACGAACATGCCTTTGGTGACTCCAGTGAAGGCTATAAAAAAGTTGAAGATAAAGGAATCTTCATTATTTAGGATGCCTCTTGTGTAGGCAAATTTAACTTGTAAAAATATTATTTCTTGTATCCAACAAATATAACTAAATAATTTTGGGAAGCTTACAGGTGACCTTGAATGGGTTTAACTATGTAGAATAACTCTCAAGGTCATATGCCAAGAATGGTTTAACTCATATGCTAATTGGCTCTCTTTGGCTCTTTTTTACTAAAATTTGACTATTTGTTCAAGTACACGAGTTCTAAATTCATTAGGGTTAGTGCCTCTATTTATAGAGTGGAGAAACGCATTCAAACATCCCTAACGTCTCTTTTCAAATGGTTAAAAATATATCTCTTTGAAAAAATTGAGCATATATTTTTTTCATTTTCAAAAGGATCTTATCGAGCCGTTCAATTTGAGTACTTATGGCTCACGAGTGGACATTTGGATCAAAAGATATGTTCATTTTAAGTTTGGCCATATTTCCTTTTCAGCATAATTTAATTTTTTCCAATTTTGGTCCAATCTTTATAGAACCTTTTCTAGGTTTGGGTTATCCATTTTTAATTCATTATAAGTCCACCTAAGGTTAGGTCCATACCCAAACACCCCATTACCACTTACTAATATTTTATAATTTTACCCTTAAATTCTAACAGTTGGTTTTCTTGAGATGGCTTACACTAGAGACTTGGGATTCTTTAAAAATGCTTAAGTCTTTTTGGCTTGGTCATTCCGGCTTCAAGTCTATCTTCTTGGTGTTTTCCTAGACTCCCTTCTTGGACTTTGATAATTACTTAAAATTGCATAATTATCATAATCTAAATAAGCATTAACTCATTTATTTTATGTGTATTTATATTAAATTATGTATTTTCTCTTGTAGGATCTCAAGAAAAAGCCCAATTGAAGTTT